>CM049376.1:10073681-10231181 GCA_026937815.1 Etheostoma perlongum
CCAGAGATTGGGAGAGGCAGGGAAAAGGCTCCTGCATTTTCTTTTGCAGTTAATTTATCCATCCATGTTTATACAAGTGGATGAAGGGGAGTGTGTAAGAGCAGGTGAAATAGCCATTGCATTCCTCTTCCTTCATTCTCAGGTAATAGAATTACACATCGAAGAAGTTTCCGCCTGTATCCAATTCTTCGGTGACCTCTACGAGCCTTTGTTCATATTCAACACGACAACTCCCCATCCCCAAGCATCCACCAGCAGGCTTCTCCCTGCTTCCTCGCTCTGTCTAAGGAGAGATTAAATTTGGATGAAAATAAAATATTCATTTCAACTCAGCAATTGATAGCCATCTTAATCTGATACAACTTTGATGCAACATCTCTTCATTGTTCTTTTCATCACCAAACACTTTTTTTTACTTCATGTCCTCCTCCTCCCTCTCTTTGCCAACTGTACCATCCTCAATTCTCAATACAAGCAGCCCTTTGGGTTTGACTTTGTTAAAAGTAGAATTGCAAAGTACCATTACAGCTTTTTGCGGTCTTTTGAAATATGAGTCATTTCAGATGAGACATTTGCACAAACCCCGGCGAGGAAGATCTCGGGGAGCATGCAAGTGGAGAGTGCACTTTCTAACTCGCTTGAAGAGTTAATCGCATGAAAACATCCCGGTCTCTCTCTGCTGCTGGTGCGGGGATAAGGACAAGCCTCTGAAGTGGCTCTGTGTTTGCAGACTTCAACCATGGTAGTGACCACAAACCCAATTTATCCCACTGAAGCTTATGAGTGGTCACACGGTATACAGCTTTAAGTGCTGCACATTTGTCATCTTACATTTAAATGGTCAGGCTGTTTCACACACAATACTTAAATCTGCAGTTATAGCTGCCCAAAGCATTTAGGGAAGCTAGCATACAAAAAAATGCATCTGACCAGGTGTTGTGGTGGCAGAGTGAGGAGCTAAGGAAATGAAATCAACAAGAAATCACAAGGGAGATTGATTAACTCGCACTGATTAAGTGCTTTAAGTATTAGGTGGATAAAGTGATTGATTTTACAATAAATCCCTGTCAGGCAATGAATAACCTTACTGAGAGAGAAAAGAGACAACAAATGATGAATTAGTTTCTTCAATCCACAGATGAAAGATAATGTAGAATAATCTGTCATAACTGTACGCAATAACAATAAATATAGCATATACAGTACATGCATGCTATGAATGCATTTTCATAATCGAAATTGGGCAATCGCTATCTAATGGAGAAGAAAACAATGTATATACAGAAATTAATGAATTGTGCAGCTAGAATGCTGCTCACCCGGGTTACAAAACAAAGCACAAGAAACAGCCAACAAAGCATAATAATAATATCATATTCAAAGAAATTAGTATACTGGGACTTACTTATTATTATTATCTACAGGCACATGTTCAGTACTTTTGTCTTTATGATACCAACATAGCATTATCTACTGAAATGGTTCTGAGATGAGAGGTTGCAAAACATGTCAGGAGGGAAAGAAATGACAAAAGGCAGGCGGAGGGAGACTAAGAGAAGCACAGCATGTAATTGGACAAATACAGGAGGAGCAGTCTTTTATTCTCTTCAACAAATAGAAGCTGGAGAATGAGACGGAGCGACCATCTGGCCTTAACTTAGAGCAGTGCACTGTAAAAGCACTAAAATCAATGGCAACAACTCTACCTTGGATGCCCACCATTACCCAGATGGTGTACTTGGAGAACTGCACAGACCACTGAAACCAAGAGCAGAAACGGCACAGACAGAGAGCGTTGTGCTCAAATACCACCGCCCACTACAATGATTTTCACTGGTTAGTTTGTGTTGGTAACCAGTGTTGTGGAGCAACGTTGGCCATCGTGCACTGACTATAAGAGAGCCCTCTGTAGGTTTTAGCAGCGTGGCATAGACACAGAGCACACACACTTGCACACCAAGTACCAAATTACAAAAAAAAGGGGGGGGACCAAAGAGTCCACTACACACACACTCCCTAAATGAATCAACAGACTGTGAATACTACTGTTGTCTTACAGAAAATACTACCACATGGCTGCAATAATACACATATTGCAAATTTGGTGCACACCCTCAAACTTATTAACTCTTAAAACCGATACAATGAAATTGGGTAAATGCCATTTTACAGCAAATGATTTTTGTATTTTTATTTTATTTATTTATTTGCCAGAGAACATATCGTAACATATTTTTTAGTTCTACGTTATTTTCACATAGGCCTATTTAATTTAAGTATACAAAATAAAATGGATACACACATGGCCGTACACAAACGCTTATACGATCATATGAAGACTTAGGCCTTTTTAATTTGTTTTTTTTTTTCTTCTTTGGCATTGAGGCAAATTCAGCAACCTTCTATGGCATGTCCCTCTTCTCAGCTTGTCAAAGTACGATCTTAGGAACACACATAAAACAAACTGCAATGATAGATTCTATAAAAAGCAATAGTGCGACTGTAGCACATTTCAAGGTAAATTTGTCTCAGCACTTTGACATTTTTAAAAACAAAGCCTGTCAAGTCTATTTTAGGTCTTCATTTGAGTTGCTGCCACAGTAAAAAAAACAGGAGAAAAATGTCCCTTTGACCAAACGATTTCAGTTCAGATGAGTAGAAAGAGAGCTTTAAGGATTTATGCCGTTTCTAAGACATCACCAAAGTTCACACAGAGCAATGTCAGAGAATCTCTTTTAGAATTTATGTTAACTAGACACTATGCTTGACATAATTCACTCAAGTGTATAGAACTGTGAAATGTTGCCATAGTTCATCCTGTTAAAGTCTAATAACTTGAATTTGAATTAATTTAGCTCAATGACCACCCACTGAGCTTGACAGGAATTGCATTACAAAATCAGAGTGGGATGTTGGTGATTTGTAGATATGTCACACAAGAGATACCTGGTTTGAAAAGCTATTTAATTCTGTAGCGTACTGGAATATAGAATATGACATTCTTTTACCCATCATTTACACCTCGAAGACAAAAAGCTCCATGCCATTAAGAAGCTTTCACTCCCTGCTTGTACCCCGGCTGTTGTAGTGGTATGTTAATGTGGGCCAATGCCATTTTGAGTAATTGTCCTGCATGGCACATAGCCAAATGTCAAAAACGATTTGCCTTGTGACAAAAAGCATATTGATCTTCATTCTGCTCATGTCTCTTGGCGGCACAAAATGTTTCATCGCATCACCAGCCTCTGATGACAATTCTCACATTGTTCCTCAGTGAGTGATTGGAAAAAGACAAAGTCAGCACAGACTCTGCTTTGTCTTTGTGTGTCTCACATGTGTTAGAGATCTGGAGGGAGGACTCAGGATTTAACGGTGCAATGCAACTTTGAATGTTTATGTATACTGTGTGTGCACTTTTTTTTTGCAGTTATAAGATAATAGATAGCCTGAGATCAAATCAAACTTTACCTCTGGTGAATACATTGTAACATTGTTTTGAAACTTTGTCATGTTTTAGCCAATTTTTGAATGTGATAGTTTAGCTTTTAATTTAACAAACTGTCCTTAAAATCTAAAACTTCTTTCCAGAAGGCATGGCAATGAGCCTGAATTCAGCTGTTGACTCAACATGCTGGCTGCAAAAAATTGAACAGACAAAGCAGAGTGCATAGAGGTCACACTAACCCACAGTATTTTATCCGATGGTCTCTGAGTAGAGAAGGCATCCTCAATTTTACAGACAGTCGCCTTCAATAATGCGCTGATCTCTTGTTCCTTTCTGGCTGCTCCACGTCAAAGTGAAATTCGAATGTACACTAGAATAATGCGAACGGTAAATGCAAGGGACTGCTCATTTACTCCAAAAACTACCCTCCACCGGTGTGAACGCACGAGTGTCGACCCGCACTAAAACAAGTGGATTAGGGACCAACTTCCAAGGTTATAATACAAACGTGTGTGTGTGTGTGCGTAAATGTGGACAACTTACCTATTCGAATAACATGAGGCATTCCGTTAGAGTAGTGAATCCAAAAGAGACATGCAATCAGCGATGTCCAGTATTCCCAAATCGCACTCCGGGGAGACAGCCAAGTATTTCGCATGGTTGTAAAGTCGCGTGATCCACTTTTTAAAATTCCAAAGACGACTCAGAATTGCTCATCAAAACTGAATTACGGGGAGCACATATGGATTTTGGTGTCTGCGACAAATTTGCGGTCATTGTACTTGGTGCAACATTCTCTCAGTTTTTTTTCTCCTTTTTTTCGTTTACTCACAACTCTGAGGGCGGCTCGATCAGAATAAAGCCCCCAGTCCCTTACAGGCGGATCAGTAATACACCTGCGACCGCAGGCTGCTACAATTAGCCTGCAGGAGTCTCTGTATCCCCTCTTACTGCTGATGCTATCTCTCTGCTGGCAAGTACCACGGCAACAGCCGAGCCGGACTCCCGCACCTCTGTGGAGGAGAAGAACTGCGCCTGCGGAACTTCGGGTCGCCTCGAACGATTCTGTCACCCGAAAGAGAAACAAAGAAAAGCGTCACACGATGAGGGCTGACTGCTGAGGGATATGAACGCACATTCAAAAAATGCGTATTGCAGTTTAATCACAGTCTCCCATTCCAGTCATGGAAACTGTTAACACAGAGGTACTTTGTGAAGGTGCAGCCGCTCCGCTCCACTCCACTCCTCTCCTCTCCTCTCCAGTTGCGCACGGTGATGGCACAAGGTTGATTATTGAAGAACGTCAAAATCTGTTCAAAAATGCTTGTTGTTACAAAGTGTTCATATTTTAAAAAAAATCTTCTAGTTTGAGCTGGATGGGAAGCAAGTGCAGAAAGCCGTGCATCTGCGTGCGTCTGACGACCATCCTTCCACGGTGCCACTAGAGGCACGCGTCGTTACGCATCTTTGTCAACTATGTCCAAGAAGTATTTTATGGAGGTGAGAGGGATCCTAATAATGACCCGGTTCTCTTATTTTCCAGTTGTTGTATACACTTGCAGTATGGTACCCATCAATTTATTTACATTTTAAACTAATGATTGGGGGTTTATGCAATGTTAGAGATGGAGATGTTTTGTTTTCTTATTTACTCGCAGAGATGGAAATTGCATTTTTTTTTCTTTGCCCCAAGCAAGAAAGAAGGAAACCCCGTCTGCCTACAGTATTGTGAATGTGATAAATTATTTGCATGAGGGCTGTAAGTGTCAGCTGAGGATTGGGCAATTGACAAATCAGGCTTCTTATCGCTGTTATTTGAGACTGTCTGTCTGTGTCAATGAGTGAATGAAACTCCCGTAACTGTTCGGTGCCTAAACTGGCTGAACATTTTTCATTCCTTACGAAGACCCGTCAAATACAAGCTGCAGGTTACATACACACGCACACGGAGAGAGAGCTGCTCGTGTCTCTCTCACCACTGCAGTGGATGAGTAAAAAGCCGGACTGAAAAGTATTGAATTACCTGTGTGGTACAGAGTTCAATGAGTGTATTAAGCATTTTGCCTAACGCAGATAACTGAAACCTGTAGCATCCTCAAAAGGCTGAAACTAAGTTTAGAAAGATGAAAGCTTTACCTTCTAGGATTGGTAACTCTTAAAAAATACTTTTTGGTTACTTAATCATGGTTTAGATCAGTTTTCAATATGCAGATGTGATAGATACAATAGAGAGATAATTAGTAAGATAGGTAGATAGGCATTTCCTTAGAAAATCGCGGACACTTTATTTCCTATAACCCAACACCACAAATTGTCTTTTTTACATTAATAATGCCGTTTTTTAAGCATATTCTGAAAACCCACTGTTTTTTGGACATGTTTAGACCTTTATTATGACAGGACAGCTTAGACATTAAAGGGGAGTAAGAAGGGAATGACATGCAGCAAAGGGCCACAAGTCGGAGTCAAACTTGCAGGCTCTGCGTCGAGGACAGTCCCTCTGTAAATGGGTGTGCCCTCTACCAGGTGAGCTTCCAGGCACCTCACTGCTACATTTCTTTGTGCTTAATAGAACACTGTTGATGAGATAGTGCTGCGGCTCATTGGTTTTATTTTTCTGTTTGGAATGGGGGAGAGGAATAAACTGTGCATCAGGGGGCATGCAAGCAAGAACAAGCCAGACTGACTGCCACTGCATATTCATGTCTCCCAGAGCAGATTTATTGCCTCTTGGCACAATGTAAGGACTATCAACGTGAGTTATGTTGCCTGGCTCTCGCATTATCGAGATTCATTGACTTGCTGCTCTTTCAAATACAAAATGTACACAGCTATAGCAAACAAGATATTCTGGGTCTATGGGTGCCCTCTATAGAGAGATCGCAGTCTCTACTCTCAATCACTTGGGCTGATAACTGGAGGAAGTCAAAGCCTGGAGCAGGAGAGGTCCCCACTGTGACACAAAGAGAGGAAACTGGAAGCACAAGATGTAGTATCTCAGTTTGAGTTCTACATTTGGAATAGCTGTCGAAGCACATGGCATCAGAATTGTTTATGTTTCTTATAGTTTTTGGCATTAAATCTTCATCAGTTTGTCACCCTGTCACTCTGTTTTTGTAAGAAATGCCATATGTTACCTTGTCTCTTGCAATTACAGGAACTAGTAGAAATGCATTTTGGCAGTGGGAGCAAGCGGAGCCAGGAGGATTATTAGAGGAGACCAGAGGAGTGCTGGTGTCACTCACAATCATTTATCTTATGTTGTACACAAACTCATATGTTGTACAGAAATCAGCTAAATGCATGTAAAGTACAACAATACAATTATTCATTCTATAGAAAGAATCACCTCTGTAGATTTTATTTTATTATACATTAATGAAATAATGTAATATAATTTTAGATTGTAATTATTACTGATCAATTATGTATAAATATTACTTTACTGTTGTAGCAGGTTGAGATGGAGCTAGTTTTGATTACTTCGGTAGGTTAGTCCAATGGTTTCCAATCGGTACGGGCCCCTCCAAAGGGTCACAAGATAAATCTGACAGGTTATGGGATTATAATAGAAGAGGAAATAATAATAAAACATTTGCTACACAAATCACTTGTTGTTTTTCCAATGTTAGCCTTTTTTTGGAAATATTGAATTAGTCAACCTCTTTGAGCCCCAAACAGGTATTTAAAAAACATTTTGGTAACACTTTACAATAAGGTACACAAAAAAGGGTTGTTACTAATCATTTGTTACCCTTCTGAAAAAGGGTGACCACTTTTTTGAAAAAAGGGTAATTTGAAAAAGGTGACTACCCTTCTGAAAACGGGTAACTAATTATTTGTTACCCTTCTGAAAAAGGGTAACTACCCTTCTGAAACGGGGTAACTACCCTTTTGAAAAAAGGTAACTAATCATTTGTTACTCTTTCAAAAATAGTAACTTCTTTTATATTGTGTACCTTATTGTAAAGTGTTACCAACATTTTTGAAAGAAGAGAAATGTCTTTTTGTCAAAACTAACAACTCAGACATCTGAAACATATCCCCACGTTAGGATCACAAGCCTAATGTAGATATTGTATTAATATAACAAATGGTAGTATTTTGGTAAAGGTTATGAAATGTTCTCATATGATATCTATGCAAGGCCATGTTGAAGCAAGAAGAAACACAGAAGTATTAAAGTATTTTTTTTTAAAGTACTGCCTAAACTTTTTAGACATGTCACACATCCATATACAACAACACAGTTAGCTCTATTTTTCCTCCTGTAAAATGATTGCTTTTGCATTTACAACCGACCAGCGATCAATGCCGTGTCTGGAAAGTTGGTCATCATAACTAATGGCTTAAGAAACATCAAGTCTCCTTTGTGAAGCTGGAGACATTGACAAGAGGTGTACTTAGTTTGACTGGATTGATCTGCACATTTTGTTTAGTTTTTCAAAGGGAGAAAAGAGGACAATCAGTTTCCACACAGCACCTTTCACTGCTTGCTTATACACCTACTTTACGATTGTCTGGAGAACATGTGCAATCCAAAATGTTAGATTGTTCATAATTATTTGGGGAAATTGCTGCACTTCGATTGAGCCTCAAAAATAAATCATGTGAAACATTTTTACCATTGATTTAGCTGTTCTCTTCATGAGAAACATAAAGAACTCCAGTCACTATACTGAACATAATGCTGAAGATCGAACATCTCCTTTCAACGACGGTCAATAGGAACTAATTCTGTGGTTATACATTAGGTGCCTTTTTTCAAGTCTTTTTAATAGGATTCACTTTTTTTGATGGTGAAGCTCCAACTTTGTTAAAAGAAAAGATGATTTGGTTCATCAAAAAGATACAGTTAAAGTTTCAATCTATGAGGCAATGATCTCCTGGAAGAAAAGATAGTGACAAATCAAAAATAGGCTTGAAGGCATAAAAGCTTGATGTTTGGAAATAAAATATTCCATATTTGGGTTTTCATTGCAAGTAGAATTAAGGCCACCTGAGATGTCTATTTCATATTGCTTTATTTTGTGTTCTGTGTCTTCAAAAGATTAAAACATTTCAAAAAATGTTAAAAATTCCTGTTTTCAGGTTTACACAAAACAGCCATTTCCATATGGACCATGGCATTCTCATGAATGGGTTTTACTCATATTAATGTTATAAAATACTCATATATGCAATTTTCACAAAAACCTTTGATATTTAAAAACTAGTTAAGATGAGGAAAAATATCATGGTTTGGATTAAAACACTCCTAAGGAACATGCATTTCTAGTTGTTTTAGTTTCCCAGGAAGGAAACTTTATCCATCCACCTACATACCTCAGTTGTATCCCTACGGTAGTTGATGGTTCAGTTAAAAATATCTGTCATTTTGAATACAGTGAAAAAAAAGAAAAAAAAAGAACAGGCTGGTGTGCAACAGGATGCAATGTCACATTGCTGCCATGACAGAGGTTTGTGGTCCCATTATATGTTTTTTTGGATGTTTTTAATGCCCTTTTGTGGGCAGACAGATATTTAAATGTATTTAAGTCTCTTGCCAAAATGTACTGGGCACTTACAGCTGCTTTGCTGAAAGATTGAACAGTTGCTACAGCCTCACGCTTTTATGATTCAAGGCATGGTGCCATGTGCAGACAAGGTTATGAGGAATTGGCCCAATTCTGGCGCTGATTGCAAAATGAAATTTTCGTTTATCCACCACAACCTCACCTCCCTATGCCAGCTTTCCCTGGTAGTGAAACAGTGAAAAAAGAAAAAAAAAACAGGCTTTAACAGGGATGCAATGTCACATTGCTGCCATGACAGAGGTTTGTGGCAACTACGTTACATCAAGTCTCAAATGCTCTTTGCAGACAGATATTTAAATGTCCAACTCCACTACACAAAAGATTGAACAGTTGCTCAGCCTCACGCTGCTCATGAAATTTTCATGGACCTTTAAATTAGATTTAAAACAACTAGTTAAGATGAGGAAAAATATCATGGTTTGGATTAAAACACTTTAAGGAACATGCTATACTGCTCTGGCTTGGAGTTGGACTGCTCAAGATGTATGTGCTGCTGCTGACGTATGTAGCGGTGGTGTGTTGGGGAGAGGGGAGACAATCACAACCCAGATCAGTCATCCAGACAGTCTGTGAGATGGGAAATGACTGCTAGCGGGGTTCAGCCACTAGTTATAGATGAGAAAGGCACAGAGTAATAATAGATTCCTGACCCAACCTGATTTATCAATTGAATTATTAGTGGTATCATCTTTATCATCCCCGTCATCTATCTTCAATAACTGTTGAATGCCAGCTTAAAATTGTGAAGCAGTTTGTACACATGTATACAAAACAATGCCAGCTAAAGTGTCATCACCTTTAAATTAACACTTCTATTTTTGGAGTTTAAGTGAATAGATGTTTCTATAAAAAAATAACTTGATAAATGCCATGGCTACAAAAATGCATATATGAGCCTGTCACATAAAGAACAAGTCTTCTACTACAACATAATCCAGTTATTCAGCTCTCAAGTGACTGGTTCATGATGTTCAAGTAGACCTTTAAGGTCAAGGAGGCAAATTGGGGAATTATAATAACACTTGAAAGCTTATGTTGAAGAACCTATAGAGTGCAATCATGGAGTGATTAAATTTCACCCCAAACCATCTGTGATTATTCTTGAACCTGCATGCACTGTATGCATCGCTGGTCCTGACCTATACTCAGGCTGTCATCAGAACGTAGTCACGGCCAGGATGTTGTTTTTGTCCTATGCTGAGGACAGATCATTCAGTGCTTCAACAGTATGTGGCAGTTAAACGTAATATAAGCATGTGTTCAAAAGCTTTACATATTTACACCTATAATAAAATACTGCTGTACATGGATTGACAAGTTGAAAAATGTAACTAAAGAGAGTTGTCCCTGTTGCCTTGTGTGGTCTAAGGTGTACGTGTACTGTACATGTACAGTACATATAGCCCAGGTTTGATTTTCTATTGTTGCATGTCATCCCCCACATTTCCTGTCTGTCCCCAACTATCAAACAAAAGCAAACATTTAAACAAAGAGAACAAAGGACACAACCTTCAAAATATGTAAATAGATGTATTTATATAAAACTATTTAAAAAGAGAGAGAGATCCCCATTTCTTGCCCTTTTTCACCACATCTTTAGTTTTCATGTTTAAGTCTGTGCTCAACTGGAGTCACAGGGTTTCTGCTTGTACAGTTTGAGCAAAATATCCATAATTATTTTTATTATTGAGGAATATGCTGATTATTTTCTTGATCAATCCATAAACTGTTTTGATTTTAAAATGTCAGAAAATATTGAGAAATGCTCATGCACAACGTTGTTGTCATTGTCTGACCAACACTCCATAACCCATTTAAGACATTTTATGTACTACTGTATATAAGACGCAGATAAGTCCCATATCTGAGAAACTAGTGCTAGAGGAAGTTTGCAATTTCTTTTTAATTTTTTTAATTTTTTTCAAATATACTGAGCAAGATTGAGGGATTACTGTAACAGGTTTACAAGATTAAAATGGCATCAAACCCTGATGTCACAAGGAACTGATATATTTCTTTATTATACTGAATAAAGCTGCATGCAACGTGATGCTGATTGTATTCCTTAGGGGTGGGCTCTACTGAGCTTAATGCAAAGTATCAGGTCTGGAAGTTTTCACACTGTGAATTAGTATAAAAACATAATTATGGGTTTTTATGGGAAGGCCAGTTTGTTCAGCGCTTCAAAGTGAGGCAGAGTGAGAGGCTGATATCATAACATGCCTTGCAAATACTCCAGCAGCCAATACCCACAAAGCTTTGTTTCGGAGGTTATCTTGACTCTCCACTCAGTTCACTCAAGTAGCCTATTTATCAGTGATGGAAAGGGAGCAGTGGTGACAGCCACAGTATGATTATATGCTATATCGGCTAATATTGCGCCGGCAGTTGAACAGGGCCAGCCTTTGTTGTTGTTTACACAGCATTTGCCCAATAATTAGGCCTGGAAGGACTGGCTGCCTACTCCTTTTATATTAATTAAAATGAATATACAGTAAAGACTGCAGGTGTGGCTCCCAGCCAGAATTCTGAAGTAAGACTCAATTAACCTCAATGACCCTGTCTTACACAAACAATGAGAAATTAATTATATACAGATCCAACCCAAACAAGCGTAGTGGCTTCAAAACTACATTATAAATAGTGTAGAATCCATTTCCACCTTGTTTTCGTTTGCGTCTGCCAGATCAATGACCCGTTAAAAAAATCTGCAGCAACATAAAATGAATATCATGAATGCGCAGGTGTGTGCAGAGCATGCAAGCTCTGAGAGTCAGCGTTTTTTGTATATTATTATCCGCTTGTGGTGTTTTCATTGATTTGACTTTAATGTTTGACACCCATGACCTTGTCAAATATTTTAAAACAAGAGTGATACATATCTTTTGAGAAGTCCCAGTCTAGCATACAAACATTTAGACAACCTGTGAAAGAAAGTGTCTCACTAATTTAAAACGCGTTTGCAGTTGTGCACAATACAGTGATCCACAGACTCTCATGTTATCACATTGGCAGTTATGAGTAATTGTACCCTGCAGCAGTCCCTACCGCTGGACAACTTTTAATTATGTTACAAAGTGCACACGCTCTCCTGCATTAATGTCTCCGCTTGAGTCTTGAACCATTACATTCACTACAAGGACTAGCCTCCCTTAATCATGAAAACATGTTTATTAAACTGAGATGAACTCACACCATGGTATTTGTTGATGCGATCGAGGGATTATTCGTTGTGTTATGTCAAGAAATTTAAAAATAATGTGATGCAAAGCCATGGAATGCTTACAGAAGCCAAAAGGCAGCAGTGGAACTGAAGTCTTTTTTTTAAGAAAGGGAACAGCAGAGACAGAGTGCTGACAACATGAATGAATGAACCCACTGTAACGTGTTCCTCAGACACAGTGGATCATTTTTGTTTTGAATGGCCTATGGCTGAAACAGCTCTCCCTGTGGAGATGAATGTGTGCGGGTGCTGTCCATCATCATAGGAGCAGATGAGTGTGAAGTGAAGCACATACCAACCAGCAGCATGCCACTCACAGTATCATGTTGGGCAAGTCCCTTTTGTCACAATTAAGTCAAGGAACATGTTGTGGCCTGACTGTTATACTACCACTTTTCAACAACACGTCAAAATATATAAAAATCAATATCTTTCTCTTTCTCAATGAAGATGAGCAAGCTGAAAGCAACATTTTAGAAACGTGTTTGTCTATTTGAATCAGTTTTCTCATGCAGCTCATGTGGTAAAACATGGTAGATACCATATTCTGTTCAATTAAAAATGTTGCAAGAACAGCTCAATTATTTTAGTAGTTTATCAGATACGTACTATGGTGTATAATGTAAGGAGCTGGTTCATAAATGTGCAGTACTAACAACAAGTCTCCTACTCATACACGTTCTTCCCTCCGAAATTGTTTATCATCCTAAGTGATAGGAACCCAATTTTCCAGAAAGGATTAAATAGACCGTTGGGATACATGTGATGAGATAACATGATGATGAAACCATGAAGGTGTAGTGAGTTTGATAATAAATTTAGAAATATTGCTTTTGTTTTGTCTGACACTTACTATCAAGGCATTATTTATTAGATATTTTTAGGTTGATGATTACAAGGCATGCTCTTGTTTAGGTATAAAACATTTATTTTGGGGAATTTTATACATATATAACAGACCACCACACTTACCGAAGTAAGGTATGTGTGTGTGTGTGTGTGTGTGTGTGTGTGTGTGTGTGTGTATATATATATACACTGTATATATATATATATATACACTGTATATATGAATCCAGTCAGTGATAAGAGACGGGTCATTCAGAAACGTGTTCTTTCAATCAATGTACACAGTACCGTCTGGCTTAATCACAGATCTTGTACATGGATAATCGCTTTGAGTGAACTTTTCCTGATTGTCATTTGCATATATTGAGTTACCGAAGTCAGTCTTACTCTGACTATCCGGTATATCACTGAATGTGCTGTTGTCTGCGTGGAGCTGAAAACATCAAAATCACTCTCTCCCAGTTATTTTTCTCACATCAGTGAGATTATAGTTTGATGTTGATTCTGTTTAATGGAGGGGTAGAATGCATATCTGAATCGATTATACAGTATATGTAATGTTGTGAATATGGTAAATGTCACTGCTTAGTTTGAAAGTGCAGTTGAGAGGATAAGTAATTAATGACCCTTAGCATATTCATTCATGTTCTATGTCCTTGTAGGTCTGCTTGCCTCTAATTAAGTGAATTATAGCTATAGTCTATGTAAAGGCTCCCAACCTGGGGTTCAGGACCCCCACAAGGGGATTGACAGGAGTCACACAGATATGTTTATTTTTTTCCAGACTTTCCTTTTCCTTTCCTTTGTCAGAGTCTGAGGAATTGAGTCTTAACTTGATAAGAACAAAATAAACCAAACAATGTCCATCCAAACAGGCACTAGGGTGCATTGCTTGTGGCCCATAGCAATACTAATTAAAATGATCCATACTGATATTAACTGAAATTTTGCTGAATGAGATGATCCTATACATCATTAATGAATATTTTTGATTCATCTACATTGCTTCCACTGATGCTCCTAGTGCTGTTGATGCACATATCGAAGGTTTTTTCCGGTCTGCTCTGTTACATAAATCTCTTAGTCATCATAGACCAGTACAAGTCATATGAGAATTAATTAACCTACATTGTTCATGATGATATCCCTTGAAGGCCCTGTGGGAAATAATGCAACTGAGTGATCCTTCTTTAGAATAGTCAATAAGAGGGTGTGACCTGACAAGAATGTAAATTTAATTTCAGTTGTTTGTGATTGTCAAATAAAGCACAATGTTGCTCAATTACATTTACATCTCAATTTCTTTTAGAAATATCTAATATTCTTTCAAATGACATAGTAACTGACTGTTTTAACTGTTGGTTTATTGCTGTTGACAACCAAAAACACTGTTTTTGATCACATTGATTTTATAATCCATCAATGTTTATTCCATAGTGTATTTTACACCCTACTAATACTACTGTCTTCTTCTTCTTACTTCTACTGTCAGAGTGGTAGGGCTTCAGTTTTAAAGTAAGCATCCTCCATTTTGTTAGATAAACCACAGAACACCAAGCTCTGGCTCCACCAGGGAGCAGCTTTAAAGATTGGAGCTTCAACTTAAAGACCACACATTTAAGTGTTTCACCACTGGGAGGTTGCAAAGGTCTAATTAGCTACCGTGTCTGCTCTGTCAGCAATGGCAGACCTGTACAAGGCCCTTCCTTCTACTGCCAATTGAGCTCCAGTTTACTGTAGTTCCATGTTAGGGTGTCAAGCACAATTGTGCCTTTTTCCTGCATACTGCTTGGTTCTTCTCATGGGAATGCTTCTTAGGAGAGGATATTGCAATTATCCATGGACTGCAATGTAAAAGGTGAATGGATTGGTATTAACCAGCCAGTGAATAGTTAATGACAATACAGTATGCTGGAATTATGGGGATTAGAGACCAGGGATTTGTGTGGAGTCAATGAATTTTCCAGCAACTTTAGTGCTACCTCAGTTAATTCAAAGACAGGGGTTGGGTCACGAGGGTGGGTTATATGCTGTGGGAAAGGACAAATGAGGCAACAACTTTTTTATTGTACTCATGGGGTGCATTTTATGTTTAACTTATTGTCTGTGTGCTATAACTATGTGAATAAACAGGATAATAGGGTAGACATCACAGTTTGAAAATAAAAGTGGCCCAGGAGGGCTTTCTAGTCGAGTGGACTCTAATTAATTGCCCATAATTACAAGTACAGTCTCAAAGGTCTCTGCAACTCCTTAATAATGAAAGAAGTCCCACAAAAAAAAATGATTGGACTTTTGGAATGGTTAAAAATGAAAACAGGAACATAGAAAAGCCACACAAAGAGCATATTGAGAATGCTTGATGAATGTCCATGTCTGGCATGGGGGGAATAACCAAAACACTGTTACAGTCATCATTCTCATTATTACAACCAAATTGACACACACACACACACACACACACACACAGACACACACACAGAAATCATATACAGTATTCAGTAATCAAACACAGTGGATTACCTGGCGGAGCTACACGACTATGTATGTATTTTTTGTATTATCTGCAAATAGATTTCTCTTTGCCTTTCCGTTATTGGTAATGTATAAAGTTGTGTGGCCATTTTGCAGGGTGCAATGATTACATTTAACAATGCAGTCACACAAAAAGCTTTTGCATCCCAGAAAGGGAAGCACCAAGTTACAATAGTGATTCAATAATTCACCTTGAGGATTAGGTGTTAAAGATTGGTTTGCTCATATACTGAACACTTAGAATTTTACTACGGGCAACAGCTAAATTAGGTGGCTATTTTTAATGTGGATAAAAAGTGGTTTGACTCAAAGGTATTTTCAGGTCACTGAAATCCCTACTCTGTCATGGGGAAAGAGCAAGGCCACCATACAGAGAAACCTAATGTCATCTTCTTCTACTCATGATCTCTTCCTTATGGTCACTACCCAATGCTTGTATTCATAGATGAGTCCGACTAAAGCTGTGTTGTCTCTATATATCACCATAATACAATGCAGTGGCTGTATTACTGCAGTGTGAAAAAAACCTTTTTTACATGACTTACAACTTGAATTAATTTTTACAAAGGTTGACTCTGAGTAGCACATCAATTGTGACAATACCATGGTCTAACCGTGCATGTAATTGAAACAATCGATTGAAATTTCATAAACACAAATGTGCATAAACCACAGAACCGGTAAAGTAAGCTTCTGTTGGTTGAGTGATCAGAACTGCACGCCTATCAATCTCTGCTCTCTCCCCCCCCCCTTGCATATATATCCCGCCCCCTGAAGTCTTCATAGAGCAAATAGTGTGTGTTTAAAATTTCTCTTTATGCTGTGATGTTAAGAATATAAATGCAGGCTGCATTAGGCCATCAGATCTAAGTCTGTGAAAAGAAAGTGAGGAATGTCACCTAAAGCCTTTCAGTTTCAGAATTTTACAAACCTCATCATAGACAAATGTAGCTCAGGTTATCTCCTAAGCAGCAACACCATGCCCTGGTTCTGTTCAATCAACATTTCATTAAATCCCTGCTCCAAGCAGCGATTGTCCAATCAAAGCAGTCAAGCTGTAGTTTTCTCCTAGTCTGGCTCAACGGATGTACATTGCTGGGATAAAGCTGAGGGGGAGGATACATCTGGTGTGAGTCCTCCCTCTCCATTATCGCGGCTTAGCAGCACTGCCCAGGACATTTGTAATTGGTTTAAAGAAATACAACAATACAAGAGAGTCGTTCTCCCTCTATCCCGGATTAGATAAGCGGTGTTGCCAGACCATACTCCAGTGCTGACAAAACACCACGGAGATAGGGAAATGTGAGACTAGTTTTCTCCAGACCAAATGCTGAGGCTTTGAGCATTGGCCTCTACTAAGGCCGATACACACAATCCAAAGAGTTAGTATCATCTTTTAAAATTATAAATCCCTATAAAGTGTTTGTCCACTTGGAACCAAGCCATTGACATTTGCATGCTACAAGTACTATAACAGTTATCCAGTGTTACTTCCACAGCTAAGAGCACATTGTTAAGTAACAACATTATTATCATATTAGCTTGAATAAAAAACACCTCCTCGCCATAAAATGTTCTTTGTCTAAGTAACTTATCATGTACAGTATATCTATAGTATACTATCTTGTTAGCATAATGTTAAAAATAAATATTTCTTTCATTTATAATACTGTACTACAATTATAGGGCTAACGAGCTCCAGTCTGTACTACAAGAACAATGCTGCTCCTTGATCTCCATGTAATCTACGTGTTTCATTGACTAGTAAGTATGTGTAACTTTAGCCTTTAGTCTTTTCTGAATCGATGAATCTTAAAATCCTTTTTGCTTGGTTCAAATTTTAATATGAGTTAGCTGGAACCATTAAAAAGTCCAAAACCAAGTGACAGAGCTAATTGTAGCGGAGGGTGTGTTAATTATACACTATTTGTTATAATGGAGCATGTTTGATAGTATCAGCGTAAAGTGAAGAAAAGTTCAAATGTATTTAACTTGATTTTTCTTACTGTTTGTCTTGCTGATCTTTCTCATTATAGTTTATCTTGCTCACAAGAGAAAATATAAATCTGTATTTTTCCCTCTCTCTCTCTTTTTCTCTCTTTCTTTTGCTGTCTCCCCTTCTCTCTCTGCCTTTCCTGGTGTTAAAAATTAGATGGAAATAGGTAATGAGAACATTTCATGCAAGAAGCTCTAGTAACAATGATAATTAATGTCCATTGTCTTTTGGATCAGCTAAATATTAGGCATCAGGCAGAATTATCTCCCTGTATGAAATTACATTAATCAACATTTGGGGCCACCTGCTAATCATGCTAATGTGATCCCTATCCTGCAAATTGGAGAAAGGGGTTGCATGAATGCATAAGGAACTCCTGAAATGAAATATGATGGTGAGCATTCAGATTTCCCACGCATGTGAAAAGCTGATTTCTAAGAGGATTTGTTGAACAAACAAGTTATATTTTCTAACAAAAAGAGCAGTGTTAAATGATACAACATACATTTTTCAATAATCATGTCTGTGTTTTACCTTTTACTATATTTGATCGTATTATCGGAAAATCCATCTAAAAATCGATTTACTTTATCACTTTAAAAAAAACAGCTGCTCTATCAGAGATGCACCTTGTATTGCTGGGCAAATGTTCTTGTCTGGTTGTGGATAACTGGTCAACCTTGATTAACACTGAGTCCAGTGTTGTTTGACAGAAAAGTGCAAGTTTGACAGAAAAACCCTTAGCTATTTACATAAATGTAAACATCAAGTTTTATTGTTAGAACTTGGGATGCAGAGAGCAAGGACCTCTTTCTAGACCTACCTTGTTGCCTCCATGTCGAGGAGGTTTTGAGTAATGGGTGCAACTCACCTTTTTGTGACCTAAAAAAAAAATCCACATTATTACTTTAACTATTGCTATCAATCTTTTCACACTACTCGGATTGAATGAAAGTGTAGGTGTTTTCTGTGGGTATGTACAAAGCCCTTCTGGGATAAATACTGTATAAAAGGAACACATTCGAAAAAGCATGTACTAAAAAAAAAACTTTACATTTACATGGTATCAGAAAGTTTAATATTCTTTTCATATACTGTACATATATTTTAGGTAACGGATAGAGGTATGTTGATCATGAGAAGGTGCTGAGCATTTTTCTTCCACATTGTTTAAACTGCCAGCAGAAAATCCTCCTAGAATTCCTCTTTGGAGGTTTTGCCAGATAGCATATGCTGATAAAAACCACACCATGCACAAGCCACACTGTGGTATGAACAAAACTGCTCAAGTTGAGGTCAAGCAGTTGCCAATGACAGCCAGGGAACACTGTAGCATTCAACGGCTGGATTTGCTGTGCTTTTGTTCTATTTGTGTTTCAGCATGTTATCTAGGAAGTGAAGAAGACATTGATATGTGATGCACTGACTCTGTCTCTAAAAAAAAAAGTTCATGTTCAGTTGTGGGTAATTTTGGACTGTATATCAGATTATATGAAGCAATGTGACTAAGGAAAGTGTTTGCAGTAGTTATTGGTGACGTGGGAGTAATCATAGTGGATTTGGAGGAACAGCAGTCTTATTTTGGAGTTATTGATTTTTTAACTGCCACTGGCAATGTGAGACAAGTGAAGCAGAATTTCAACCCGGCAAAAGAGTTTTTGTGGAGAGTAATAGAGCTCCTCCAACAGCCACAATGTCACACTCATTCAAAATCTGTTCCCTGGGAATACTAATATTTTAGGGTAACTTCAGACCTCAATTGCCTTCTTTGCCCACTGGCTGCATTTTGTTGCCAGTTTAATTTACATGTCATGGATGTGAAAAAGTTGCACGGTTCTTTTAAACCTCAGCTTTCCAGTGGAAAGCTTTGTGGGGAGCTCTTCTTATTTCACATCCTGATCCGATCCCTCCTGTCTTTGGATCACTGCACACATACAGTGTTGCATTACAACCAGTGCTCACTCACAAGCCCCGGCTGCCTTTCTTTCCTCTTTTTCTACATCTGATTTCTGGAATAATCCAAGCAAACTACAGCATGGTAACATCCTCCTATTGCAACACCATGCCTTGATTCATCCTGTTACCTCCACACCAATGATGTCAATTCAAAAACTCATGGCTGTTTTTAAACTGCAGCTCACAAAGATCTTATCATTTCTACAGTACAATCACAAGGAGATTTGCATGTATTTTGATGCTCTGTGTGTGATGTGTATTTGTCTATTGCTTGAGTGTTAAAATAAGTTACTGTGAAGATGAATCAGCATCTTTTTCTTAACCCTGCAAGTAACGTGGCTCCAGTAATAAGGATGTCAGTAAGTTAAACGGTCCACTTCTTTGTCCAGACTAAGATATCTCACTAACTATTCGATGGATCTTGGATTTTTTACCGACATTAATGGGCTCCAGAGGATGTTTCTTAATGAACACCTGTGATCCCCTGATTATTCCCGTTCTGTCATGATCACGTTGACATGTTTTGGTGTTAGTTGTGTTTTGACAATTGTTGGCTACATTTCCTTCAGGATGGATGGATGGATTGTAAATTGTAAATGTTAGCATGCTAACAGGCTAAACTAAGACGGTGAAAATGCTCAACATTACCTGCTAAACGTCATGTTAGCACTGTCATTGGATGAGCATGCCCTTCATACATATCCAAGTGTCTATCCAAGTGTCTTAATTAATCATAGGTGTGTTTTGGGCATAAAATGCAATAAACCAATCAGAGTGTCATCTCCCATTCTTGAAGTGAAAGTGCACGAGCAGATCATATCATAATACTATTTCACATTGTACTATTTTTATTTTTAATCTTCTGCATGTTTGTAGTGCTGCTGCGCGTTCCTGTGTGTGTAACAAGCATTGAGTGTGCATGCAGTGCATGGCATTACTGATGCGCTGTTATAATAACGTTATTGACTTTAGACCAGGTCTTTGTTGGTCAATCACTTTCCGCTGTCTCAAGATAGCAGTATGCCAAGAATGCAACTGAACACACCTCCCTGTAAGACCAGCACGTCCATGGGCGCACAGATGGGTACAGGTGCATTTGCTATTTAAACGACGTGGACCCTGGACGGGAAATCAACATCTGCCTCGGTCTTAAACTAGCAAACACTTGCGACGGGCTTTGCGTTGCGCCAGTTACAAGATAGGGCCCATAGTCTTGTTTAAATAGTATTAGTCAACCTTGAAGTCCTATTTGCACTGTAGACTTGCTGCGGTAGTTGGTGTTACCAGGGTTACACAGTGATGTAACACGGTTTTTTTTATAGAAAGAAAGTGAAGTAAAATTGTCCACTCCATACAGCAACAGCTTGGCAACACAGGGTAGCAGCAGTCTGATCTCATTCATCACCTGACGAGACGATGGCTTTTGTGTCACAGTGAAAAGCAAAAGTGCAGAATACAATCATTTATATCATACATAATTATTGTTTAGATCATTATTGTGTTATCTTGCCAAATTCGCGAGCAGAGAAAAAAGACCAGAAAATAGGCTGTGAGCCAACGGGGGAAGCGCCGCTGAGCCCACTTATGGCTCAGAGAGAAAATACACCAGAAAATAGAATAGATAAGTGCTCTGCATCACTGTCTGAACAGCCCAATTGGTCAACATCACACCTTAATCTATGGGTACCAAAGGGAAGCGGGCCACGCTTTGCAGTGCTCCCGCCTCCTGTCTCAACCCTGCAACTGCCAAAATGAACCATGTAGCAAAAGTTCTACCGCAGAGTCGGAGTGGCCAGACACAGCCGTGGATTTTTCATGGTGTAACCGGTAACACTGGTGTTGTCACAGATTTACCAACTTGTGGGAAATGCCCTTACCATGGCTTCCGTATTGCACAGGTAAAATGTATTTGATAAAAACACAATAAGAACTATTACTTTCAGTGATCTGCTCCCTGCTTTAAAAGATAGCAATAGTATATTAGCCAGGGTCAGAAATGATAGGCTCTAACGTCAGACTAAGAGATTGGCTGCAAAATTCATTATAACAGTTTGTCAATGTAAGCTGAATTTATCATGTTCCATCGTGCACTGAAAAGTCATAGAATTTCTCGTCTGCCAAGCCTCAACTCACTCACTTGTCAGCTATGAGGCTTCTACAGCGGCCATGAACTGTGGAGCAACAATCAGTTCCATATCAGGGATCATATTGTGATTACTGTAGTACTAATCAGCCGGTAATCACCTTAAGAGCCTGTCAAGCCTTTGACGGAGCATTGTTAAAACCACCAATCTCATCAATGTGACCACATAGCTAACAGAGGTTTCATCCTGTTACAGGCCCTCATTTGAACTCCCTCCAGCTGGAATATGCTGACTGAGATATCCATCCTCCAGCTATTGTTCCTCTTCTAATCTTGTCACACAGAAACTTTTTCAATTTGAGCTTTTCACAGACGCTACTGTGAGGACCTGGAGGTCTGATGTCAAATTTCTCATAGAAAAGGCAGTTTCAGATATATGTAGATTGGGGCTGCAACTATTCATTATTAATGGATTATTCCTTTTACTTTTGTCCCAGAGCCCCGGGTGACGACTTGAAGTTGTTTGTTTTGTCAGTTAACCAACAGTCAAAAACGCAGATACCCACGAAATAATAATATAAACAAAGAAAAGCAGCAACTCCTCACGTTTGAGTATCTTAATCTAGCAAATATTAAATTATTTCTCATTCTAGATTGTTGCATTTTCTGTTCAAGCAATCTACCTGTCTCGTAGGCCCCATCCCAACGAGGCTACTTAAAGAAGCGTTACCCGTGGTTAACACTCCATTACTAGAAATTATCAATATGTCTCTATCAATAGGTTATGTACCGCGGCCATTTAAAGTAGTTCTGATAAAACCTCTCCTGAAAAAACCCTTCCTCGACCCAGAGGTCTTGGCAAACTATAGACCTATATCCAATCTTCTTCTCCTCTTTGATAAAGCTTATAGTTAGGGAGTGATAAGTCACAGTGTCCGCCTAGACCGGCTGGGAGGGTGTATAGCTGCAGACACTGCACCCTTTCTCTTCTCTGCTTCTCTGCATAGTCGTCAGATTAATTTACCACATAATCAATAATATAAGGCAGGGCAGTACAGCCTGACCAGGCTCCTCTCTTTACCCTCTCTCTCTCTTAGTTATGCTGTAATAGTTTTAAACTGCCGGGGGACTTTTTTGACACACAGAGCTCCTCTCTCCTTTATCTTTCCATTTGTGTGCATCCATGTCTAAGAAATGCTTGCTACTAACCTAGCTCTGGGGAGTTATTCCTCGGAGTCCTTATGTTCTTTTCCCCCAGCATGTTTCCTTGGATCACGGAGGCTCCAAAATCCTGGTTGCAGCTGTCGCCGTGGTTCTGCTACACGTCCTGCGATGCCCTGTTACATCCTGCTACGCTCTGCGGTACCCTGCTTTGACATGAGCTACTACAAACTACTATTTTTAGTCACTGTTCCATTATCTTTTACTGTGACTGTTATTGTCACTATTCATTTCAACCCCATCCGGCCCGTCAGACACCGCCTACCAAGAGCCTGGGTCTGTCCGAGGTTTCTTCCTAAAAGGAGTTTTTCCTCGCCACTGTCACACTGTTGCTTGCTCTGGAGGGAACTACTAGAACTGTTGGGTCCTTTTAAATTATAGAGTGTGGTCTAGACCTACTCTATCTGTAAAGTGTCTCGAGATAACTCTTGTTATGAATTGATAAATAAAATTTAATTGAATTGTTGATCAACTGTTTGATTAAATAACTAATAATTCCACCACTAATAAACCCACCCCACAATTCTTCTAGCCTCTGCTCGAAGTTAACATAGGGAGAGTTTTGAAAAGGCATTCACAGAATAAATGTCCTATATTTCAAAATAAAAGCTGTCTTGCAGTGCCAAGTAGCATGATGTAGTTTTATGAACAGACTGATAAGTCAAGCATGAGTGACTCATTTGACTCAGAAGACTATACAACATTATAGTAACTGCTCATTTGGCAGTGTCTGCTCAATTGTACTGCTATGCATTATGTTGCTATTCTTTGTAAACACGTTATCTCTTTATTCCAGAGCTGGCGCTATATCGTGGAACGGTGGAAGTAAACACGGCTTATTTAAACATGAGCAAAATACACTGTGTATTTACTTCTCATTTGTGGGAGATATTAAGCAACATTTTAATATCTAAAGTTTGAAATACTTTTATTCAGACATGTTTACTAATATTAAACTTGGGAATAAGTAAAAAAGAAAAAAAAGCATACAGTTTCATTTCAGGTGGAGAATACCTTGTGTGAGTGACTGGTCCCGCTACCCTACAGTATGTTCAGCTGTGGCATTGTTCATTAAAATCCCCTGAGAAACAATACAACTTTATGAAGACACTGGAGATGGCATAATGGATTTGGGGTATCTTTCCCTTTCATAATAACACATTTTGTGAATACAAAGATGCATTCAGTGGACCTTGCCAGCGCTAATTAATTAGGGGTTTATTTTCTGTATTTTTCATGGCGGCTCAGAGGCAGAATCACAAAAGCAGTTAGAAGTCGAACTGCAAATATGGCACATACGGTAGAGTAAGTTAAAAGGGTTTATTTTATGTCAAATGCAGTCTGTGGCACTGTCTGTTTCTGAGCTCTTTTTAAAATGACTCCTCTTTACCTCCTTCTATGGCCAATTTTTCCACCATTAAGCTGACAGATTTACTATTGTGATTTAATTCAATCAATTGGATAGAGCAGAGAGATATATTCCAGCCATGGGACATGGGTCTGCATCAGTCGTCTGCACTCAGTCCGACCAAAACAATTATACAAATGACCTTTGAACACATTACCTTATTTTCTTCATTAGGATAAGTGGTTCCTTTGAGCTACATTTGCCTCTGACTTTGCTACTTTTACTACTAATACTACTTTTGTTAGCTTTATTTGAAGAAAATGCACAGAAAAAAGGGTCAAAAGTCATCTGGCAGCATATATCAACCAGGCTACATCCTCTCCCAATTGCCTTATGTTCATACTCTTACTTCGATGTCAGCAAGAGCTTTTAGTCACCTTTTATTGAGAAGCTCTACAGATAGAAGAAGGGAGTGCAGCATTTTGGGGTAAAGTGGTTAGTAGTGAATATAGACTGTCACTGGTGGGAGAGCAAGAGGGAATGAAATGAGAGAAAACAGGTACATCTCCCACAGGTCTATAATCCTGAGATTACTGTTTACTCTGGTCCCTGTCTGACTGCACTCTGGGCCTCCTATGCTTCACTTCTTATCTCCTCGGTCCCAGCTGTCCAAGAATTGATTTGAAGATTCTCTGAATCAATTACTCTCCTGTCCAAGGTCTCATTGCCTGAGAGATATACTCAAATGTGCACACATATGCACACATGAAAAACAAATACATCGAAAAATGAAGAGACACACACACACACACATCCTTCTGTAGTAAACACTCATCCATAAAGACTAATTGTGCAACCTCTGAAACCAGTCTTAAACCAGACCTTGTATTTCTTTGTGGTACATTATACAGTTGGGTAGGTGGAGATTAACTGGCCTCAAATTAGTTTAGATCTTTTAATTAGTCCACCTTTTCACCTGGGATTGTTTCTTATCATCCTTCATTTTTTATTGAGAGAATAGCCTACAATTATCTGGTTTTCCCCTAAACTGCTGATATCATGAAAAAAATCTGAGATTTGGGGTGTTATTTTGTTTCTCTGGTGCTTCCACACGCATACAAACTTGGAAAAAAAACATCCTTTTTGTTTTGAGTCTGAATGTGTCCCGCCTTCAGTCTCCAGGTGAGCTGTTCAAAATCTGCACGGAGATGAGGTGGCTAAACGTACCACAGGCTAGCGCTAGCATGCTAGCTCCTTATCAGTGGCAAAACACTGCTACAACACACAAGTTCACTATAATCTACAAAAGAATTACTTCCATGTCCCTGTTCTGCAGGTATTCCACAAGTGCACCCTCGTTTAGGAGAAGTCTCCCAGCTAATCCTGCCTTGTACTGACCAAAGTTGGAGAAAGTTATCTAGCATACTGCGCATGTGTGACTCCCAACAAAGATAGTATAGAAGTGAGACGTCTCACTCTGTAGCTAGAGACCTAAACACACAGGGTGAAAACAGTATCTGCAGCAATGTGCAGTACAACAAAATATGGTGTTTTTTGAAAATTAAACCAGGTAAACCTATTCTGGTACAACCTCAAAATACAACTATGACCTTCACTTTCATGAAGACCACTTTATTGTATAATTACTTAAAACCTGTGAATATCTGTATTGTAAGTACCGGCACTGCTACTATGGTAGCTGCTATCATGTACCTTACTGCATGTTTTATCTAACACTTGGTTTTGACTCTGAAGTTTCAACTAGTTGTAATAATAATATTATAAATTGAAAATTCTAACAAAATATTGTGCTTTCAGTTTACCTACCATAATTTATTTGTGTGTGCAATTCCCCATCATCAGTCAGATTTTCAACCACACACTTCATTCCTAAACGTATGAATAATGCATGTGAGCAGGGAATAGTGAGGTTTCTGTGTAAAAGAGAAGAAGCTGGAGCATGAATGTCTACCAAGTGCCTTCACTTGAGCTTATTATTTATTCATCTATGTTTTTATTGAGTCATGGAAAGCCACAGACAAGCCCACAATTGTATTATTATTAAGGCAGGGAAGAAGAAATTTACTCTTTTGGTGCAGGGGAACTGTTAAGATGAACTTGCCTACACCCTCAGCAGTAATTATTATCTCTCCATACAGCCATGCAGGATGGAGAGGGAGAAATCCTGGGAAGTTGTGCTGGCATTCTTTTCATTCGCTAGTCCAACAGTCTTTGTAGTAACTCAGAAATGCCGTTTGCAGCTGTAAAAATAATTGCAGTTTATTGCCAATTAAACTAATGAGTTCTAAAATAGCCTCAAGTGTGTTGTCTGACAAAATTGGGTAAAACCACACTATGAGAAGAAACAGTAATGTAAGAAAATTAGCAGGAAGAATGGGGATGAATAAAGGTTAAGTAAATTGAAGGTCAACCTAGAAGAACGCCCTCACATGCACCCTTCCCGTCCCCTCTCGCCAGTCTGGACTGAAGTATCTCAGCCTAGAAAGAGATGTGCTGCTCTTTGACAGATGCCATCCCTAGGCTTGGCCTCAAGCTTCTCCCTAAGCGGGGCGTCATCAATAATGCAGCATGCTTTTGCTGAAACCTGCCTGACAGATGTGCGTAAATTGAGCCTGAGGTTCCCCTTTGCGCGTCAACATTCGGCTGTTATTTTTAGGGATAGGTTGTACTACAGTAGTACATTATGTTGTTAGGTAGAGGTAAATGAAGCCAAACAATAGAGCTAACACGCCTGTCACTTCCCCCACTGTTCTAGGGATTCAGACAGCAGTAGGCAAGCAGATCCAGGCTTGTCATGCAAGTGGTATTGTTCTGTGGATGGCAAATCACCACAGCCAGTTGGTTCACCACATTGGTCCAAACTGAAATTACTCAAAAACCACTGGATTGATTGCTGAAACTTAAAGGGTAACTATCGTTTTTTTCAACCTAGACCCTATTTTCCTATGTTTTTGGGTCTAAGTGACTGATGGAAACAACAATCTTTGACATTGGTCCAGTATTAAGCAAGATCGCTGCAATTGGCAGCAGAGAAACAAGCTACACTGTAAATTAACAAGGCAGCTTGCAGCTTGCATTTACCTTCACAAGTGCTCATTTTGCCACTGACAGGCTCAGATTAATATTCGAAGTGTTTGACAACATTATGGAAAGCATCCCTTCAGAGATAGACCTGTAAAAGCTCTTTAAGACCTTTTTGTTTAACCAGAAACAGCTATGACGTTAAAGAGTAAGATCCTTTTTTAAACATAAAATCATCCGCAAAATTGCGTTTGCTAAACCCACCAGACTCCATTTAAAAAAGCAATACTTTTAGCATGTATAGAGCCATACACATGTTTTCACATGTTAATCTGTAAACTATGTGTTTATTTTAACTAAAACTAGAGTTGTGATGGTTGAAAAGGGGAAAGACGGCCCAAAAACAGCTTTTCATAGTTTTACATTGAGTCTAGTGGGTTTAGCAAATGGAATTTTGCGGATGATTTTATGTTTAAAAAAGGATCTTATTCTTTAACGTTTAAGGTTGACCTCCTTAGAAATAACTTCTCCTGACTTTTTATCATCTGGTTCTATGAGGTGGATAATTGTAGTTTGTAGTGTAATTAGCCAATGTTAGCTTGCTTAAATGCTATACTTAGATGTTGAACACAGTTACTGTAGCATTATACTTGCTTAAAATGAGCATGTTTGCAATGTCATTGTGAACATGTTAGCATACCGACATTAGCATTTTGCTCAAAGCACCACATGTCAGCCTCACAGAGCTGTTTGTCTGCAGGGGCGTCGGACTGGGGGAAAACGGGGACTGAGTATCCAGGGCCCTCATGTGAGGAGGACCCAAAAAGAGGCTTGAATGAATAGCTCGATGCAGGGAGGGGCCCATAGAAAATGCCTTTCTCCAGGGCCCAGAATTTTGTGCTACACCCCTGCTTGTGAGGCTGTAGACTCTTAGTCTTCCTTCAGCCAACAGGTTTGTCCACTTTTCAATAATCTCAGGATAGTTTGGGTTTCATTTTCTCATTCATATGCCTTTTGACAGAGATGCTGTAGGATAATGATATGGGTCATGTAACACCAGCAAGACCAGTCGGAAATAATGTAATCTGAGAAAAAAAATCATGTCTGTGTTGTTTAATACATTACATTATGTATTTCATATTGAATGCACGACAGACATACAATATATTATATATTTAACTAGACGTGAGAGCTGGTAGATAAGAACTCTGGTATATATTTAATGTTTCATATACTCCAAGCTTTGAGTGTGTTCATTATCTGTTGATCATAGTCTGCAATGAAAATAAAACAATATCTGAGAAATGTAGCACTGAAGTACAGTTGTATTACAACAATGTTGTATTTACTTTTGAATCAGAATGGAAACATACATAAAACTGCATAATACTACATAAAACTTGAGACCTGTTGTAAGTTCTTTAGACTGAAAACTCTTAAATTCAACTGTAGCATGTATGCTTTTACCATCTCTCACCTGCGCTCTCAGTTTGCCTCTCAAATAAGGCAGAGTGTCAACGGATGATAATAATTACTATATAAACACTTTTAAACAGTGTTCCCATTAAACATTAAGAACCACGTAGCAGCCATTCTGCAATTATAAGTTTATAAGTAAATTATAAGTTGTACATTATTTATTAATGGGTAGTCAATAGTCAACTCATTTTTCTACAGTTCACTCCTCATATGATGTGTGATGGAGCACACGTTCCTTAGATGGTGTAATTTATTGTTTTAACTATTATCTTTAGTGGTTTTAAATCATAGTTTTTGCTGAGATGAAACACAGAGAAGTAACACACAGAACCCAACGTTTCCAGGAATTGTTGAGGGAATAATCAGTTTTAGGTGTGTCACTTTTCTTCAAATGTGACTTTTGATTTTAAGCTCACAAATTAATTTGATTTAAACATTTATTTTTTCCAAACTGATGGCTATGCCATTGTTAGACTATGGAGTCTTGACTTGTAAAGATGAACAGATCATTGATTTTATGCCCTGTCATTTACATTTTCAAATCCTTCTTTAAAAGCAACTGCCATATTTTTTTGGGTACTACCACACTAAGGCCATATGACCAAATTTAAATTATTTATTTAAAATTAATGAATAACAAATGCTGGGGGAATCACCAATCCTCCTTTTGACTTCAATTTTGATTTATTTTTGATTTAGAATTGAAATTGTTACACCCTTAATTAGTTTTGCTATGGCTAACCTACACAGCAGTGAGTCATTAGAGCAACAGTATGATGAGTAGAGGCAGTGATTCATAATGCTAGCAAAAAACAAGCATGACTGTTGACTTGATTCAGTGTGCTGTAAAAAGACGAGATCAGTTTACATTAATGCTCTGCGGTCAGTTGTGGCTCTTACAGTTACTGTCACCGAGACAGTCAAAGCAGCTTTGCTGAAGCTTCTGAGATGTCAGTCCAGCTGCAGGGATGTCACATGGATTGAGCTTTGCTACTTAATGGCTTTGACCTGATGTGACTCAAGTGTTTACTTGAAGGCTGCAGCATGTGAGTCAATAATAAACAAACTGCCATGCTATATGAACTTTAATGTATATCCCTCAGGGTTGATGTTTAACTGTGTTCAAATTTAGAAGCCTCAAAGGAATGCAAATGTGTGACCTGACATCTGGCTGTCAACATGTAAAGGAGACATTAACATTTCATGAGTGCCCCTCCTACCATATCGCCATTTTTTTTAATGCTAGAAAAGATGTTATCACCTTTGCTGCCTCACAGATGTGAGAGCCAAGAAGGCACAACAGTGTGGTGTCCCTTGCTGGCACCCTTGTGTTGGGCATCATTGTCAGGCCGTGGTGGCAGAGAAGTTATTAAAAACACAGCCTCTCCATCTGTTTGAGCACGGTGTGTTTCTGGCCTTTTGTCGCTTTGAAGATGTAGGCTTTCAGGCTTTCCACCCTATGAAGTGACTGGAGATAAAAAAAACAAAATCTGTTATCAGCATGTCTGTCAACTATCGACAATCCCATCTGTCTTCGCTGATAAGACTCATCTCGCCTCACGGCTTCAGAATTTTCACAAGGCGTGAACGATTCTGACTGATGCAACAAAAAAGGGAAATGTGATAAAATTTGAACCAGTCTCATTAAAGATTAAATGTGGTAAAATGTGGTAAATGTTTAGCCTAATATAATTTCTACTCACATATCATTTTCAGTTCAGTACAGAGTTTGAGTTTTGAGAGGCTATCGATTGCTGCTGCCACAGACTCTAGATGCTGAAAATACAATAAGATGTAGAAAAATAAGACAGCTCTTACTGTAAATCAAAATGTATTTGACGAATGCGTTGCTGTTTGTGTATCTTCTTCAGGATAGTCCATGCCAATTCCTCCCTGCTCATAATGGTTTGATATGATTCAGTCATGAATGCAACATGAACATTTACTATATTTTAGTGTTATCTGTTGTTTCCAAAAATTGCCAAATAACAATACACAGGGATTTAGAGAGCAAATACATTTGTGGATCTGACTGAATGCAACAACAGGCTTAACAAAGCATTGCTGTTACACAACAACGCGAGTGTGAAAGTCTCTGCATCTGAACCCCACTATAAATTCTGAATTATTAAGATATGAAGGCAAATGAGTGCTGCCATTTTAGAAAGCAGATAATCAAATGAGAAAGTGTGGAAATAAAAGTGGGATTAAATATGAATGAATTTGTCCCAGATTTTTCTGCTTGCAAACCCGTCTGCAGCCGAAATTAAATATCTTGTGTCGGAAAAAGTTAAAGTTTCAATTTCATCAAGTATTTTACAGCTCTTGCTGTGTTCTTTCTTGTGTTGACATCAATAATAAAACAAGTTAAATTCCAAAGTGTTATATGCATTTCAGAGTGCAATATAGTTTCTAAATTCTTTACTCTGTGTAAGGAAAACATTTTACTGAGATGTTTTTTTAATTATGTTTTGGTAATTCCTTTCGAATAACACTTGTTTTTTTTGTCTCAATTGATGCTCGTCATCATTGGGATAACTCCTGCACACTGTCACACATTTCCAATTCAGTAGAAACACAGGAAATCAACAACAAAATGTTTTTGTACTGAGCAGCATCTTGGGTGTGGAGTACAGATAATGTTACAGTGATGAATGTCATGCTGTAACTCTTCATCGAGTCTCTGGGGATAAATAGTCTGTAAATAAAGTATCATCTAGGATACACAGTGATGCATCTTCTTTTCAGTGTCACCTTTATGCAACCAAGGCCAAAGTTTTCAGGCAAAAATAAATTACAAATGTTTGTCAGTGTATGTTCCAGTTGTTCTTACTGCTACTACTTTTACAGTTTGGGCAAAGAATCTTCCCACAAAACTTTAAAGGTGTACTCAGACAGAATGTCATGTGAGTTTTAGCCTTGGGTCATTTGCATGAATTTGAGTGATTGAGGACTGTTTATTCATCCCATACAAACACCCAATGTACTGCCTGTACAGACAAAAGCTGTAAGATAGCTAGCAACATACACTGTGACCGTGTGTGTTTGTGTGTTTGTGTATGTGTCCGTCAGCTCTTGATCTCAGAACCCACCAGGAACTAGTTTTTTTTGTGTTTTCCCTCAAGTCTTTTCCTTTCCTCTATGTTTACAGAGAAGTAGGCCCCCCATATGTTTTGCTCAAGTTGAAGACATTCAGTTTGCACAGTTGTGTCTTTGCTGTGGTCTGCCTGCTACCCCTGGCATATTCACAACAGGTCCCACCAGTGTTAGGCGGATTACTTGAAAAATGTGATCATTCTCTTTACAAATTAGTCTGTGGAAGTGTCCTCATTAAGGATCCTAGTGGACTGAGGGTAGAAGCTCCTCCTGAGCCTCTAAGTGCTGGCCCGGTCTATCTGATACCTTTTTTTTTCTGACCTAGAAAGGGAGAAAAGCTGTTATCTGGGTGGTTTGGATCTTTAAGGAATCTCCTAGCATTTTTCTTGCAGCGCCTGGTATACATATCCTTTAGGCAGGGTGGGGTACTGCCTATTGTGTGTCAGACCAAAGGAACCACTCTTTGCAGAGCCTTGCGGTCCTGTTTAGTGCCAGGCAGAGAAGTCCCCCCCTTTAGGATGCTATCAATGATAAAGGAGTAGAAATTCCTCAGTATTTGAAGAGATACCCTGAAATTTTCCCAGGCAGCCTTGCATCTAAACAATACCAGATGATTCCTGAATGAACTATAGGCTTACCTTTAGCTAACGTTAGCAAGCTAGCTAAGAAGACACAACATGTTAATAAGACCAGTCTGCCTAATGACAACACAGAGACTCAACTGATTTCAACCTTCCATCAAACTAAGAGTAAGATAGAGAAGAAACCAACCACCAAATTATCAAAGTAAACAAAGAATTGCTAGGATTAGTAACTTTAAGTAATTACCTGCACTATTGCACTGAAATTAAACTCTTGGACGGAAATGATTAGACATGCTAAAATTCAAAACATTATTTGTGTTTAGCTAGATCAGAAATACCACTTATCAGAAAGTTTTCATTTGTGGTAAAATACAAACATTCTAATATTCATCAATACCTTTATGATATTAAGCTGCACATTTGTTAATTTTTTTTTAAGTAGTTATCCCGCTGCAGATTATCTACAGTATGTAGTGTTTACTGCCTACAGTAATTGGTGTTCTCTTTTTCACCCCCACACCCCATATCATACCCTCATTCTAACATTACATACCTCCAGTGTTCTTCAGAAAAAGAAATAGCAATGGACCATTATTTTGATGCACACCCACTAGCATTCACCACAGACTGCTAAGACTAGAAGTGGAAACAGAGGTAGAGAAGGCAGCTCATACCGGTCCCTAGGGATCCAGAGTAAAAACCAACATTTCTAAGAATGGCTCCACTGAACAGACTGTTGTTGGTTTCAATGAGTGTTGGCATTTTAGGCCTTTCTTTTATAGGACAGCTTAGATGTGAAATGGGAGAGTTTGCTTGCTTGTTTATTTAGGCACCTCATTAGCTTTTGCATTGCAGGTGCTATTCTTCCTGAGGTCCTTACAACTCACTTGAAAATGTGGCAATGCAATAATAAATACATCTAACAACAACATAAACAATAAAAAATAAAGATGGTAAGAAAAAAGTAAACATTCATGACACAACTCATATAACAAAATACACACACATAAGACAAGGACAGACACATAGACAGCTTCACCAGTGCAGTCATTTTTTGCATTTAGGTTGAACAAATTTTTAAGACAGGTATATCCACATACTATCGTCACAAAACATCTCTTTCATCCTCTTTGGACACATCTCACATTTGAACAAACATACTTATGTTGTTAAACCATAACTAATGTTGTTTCCTTGTCAATAGAAACAACATTAATAGATATGTTTTAACTAAAATCTCCTTTTACTGCGTTCTTGTGTTATTTGTTCAGGTAACACACTTCATTCTTGCATTGCTCTATGCAAGGAGAGAGGGGGAAGGACATGTAGCAAAGGTCCGCAAGTCAGAATTGAACCTGCAGCCGCTGTGGCAAGTACTAAGCCTTTGTACGAGGGTTGCATGCTCTACCAGGTGAGCTATCCAGGCGCACCTTCTTTCAAGGTTTTTATGTGTTTTTTATTTTCTTTGATGGCTAGTTGTAAACCTCAGGGGCCCTCAAATAAATGCAATTAATTGCCAGAATAACGATTCCAACAGCTGGTCAAATTAGCCGTTTAATGTGAGCTTCAGATATTAGGCATACGCAACTTTAAATTCAAAAGAGGGAAACTAACCATGCAGTCAAGGAAAAGTCGCAGTAAACTCAGATTGAGAGGAAGTATGGGATGAGGGGTGGAGAGAGTGAGGGAGCTCAGTAAATGAAAAGGGAGAGAGTGAGAGAGGACAGTCACTGACTGACTAAAAAGTGGGCTTTTATCATTTATTCATTTGAAATGCAAAAGCAGGGAGGCAGATACTGAACATACCCAACTAAGCCCTCCTCTCTTTTCCTCTCTCATTTGCATTGAAAGGACTGCAGGGTCCGTGTGAAGGCTGAGGCTTATGAGCTTCATGGCACTGTGTGGGCCCTCTTGAACCAGTTTGCACTCCCACATGTTGGTGAACATGTAGAGCTCCGAGCAAAGGGAAGGCAAACAGCAATCGCTGCCCCGACTCACTCAGTTATGCATGCATGATATGGATGTGGAAACGCGGGTAAATACCCAAGTATGCTGTATTTAAATGTGTTACATGGTGTTTTACATGTTCAGTGTTTTACTGCCTGCCAGGGTAGAATGAAAAAGTGAGTTCATATTGTAAGACATGTAAGACATTTAACAGCTGAAATGAAAGTTTTAATGTCTAGGTAAAGACTCCAGCTGTAAATTTAAACTGAAATTGAAATTCATTAATACTAAGAAATCAGTATATATTGCGTTCTTCTTAGGTAAAAACTGTAAATACCAAAATGCTGAACATCTAATTTTCTGCACTAAAAGCACCACCTATATCAGTTTTTCCTAGGAGATGTGAATTTCTGTGTGGGCATCTGTACCGCCTGTAATTATGGCACTCTCTATGATTCCTTACATTGCTTCATGTCATGATTTTGAATAGCAGGGTTACAAATAAGGTTACAGGACTAGTCATTGCGGAGTTCTTTGACACTTATTTGCCATTCCCACAACTGGACCCACTACAGAGACACCGCTAACGCCAACTAGACTTCTTGCATAATGTGTAACAAATACAGCACTGAGTGTACAAAAGCTGCCTCAGATTACTCAGGAGGTGTTGAAATAACACTAACGACAGGTAACCTCTTGTGGCAATTGTTAATGATAGCAAGCTAAGCTAACTAGCTTCCACTTTTTGAAGGAATGTGCCTATTGCCTTGCTAGTTTCCACTCTGAGTGAAATACAAACTTGAAAAATGTGTGTTGTAAATGGAAAGGATGAACTTAAATCTAATGCTACATAACTAACCCATGTGGGCTTGTATCAAGATGTGTAGGCCATACAGGGCGATGAGTCAGTAGCCCAACACAGAAGTTGACATACCAAGGAGTTTAAAGCTTAATTGTTTTTTTCCCCCATATGTCCAAAAATGTCTTTCTCCTTTTTTTTCCAAATGGAAAAATATCCACAATAAGTGGTATATATTTTCTTATGCAAAAGTGAGGAGAATTCAAATGTCTTCCATAACATGACATCAAATACAAAGCATCACCTCACAAACTGGGAAATATTACTAGTAAATCAATAAAAAGATTGTAAGTCTTGCCAGACCCAAAACTAGAATGTTAGCCATATCAGTCCGCTGTGTTCTAGCTATGAAATATAATCAAACTAAGGAGCCTGTTCAGCCTATTTCACTAATACGATAAAATCTAATCCACTTTCAGCAGGAAAATTAAATCAGAAAAGTCACTAAGAAATTAGAGCCCTCCAATACTGATCTGTTCTCACAAAAGCATTGTTCCTTGCTTGAGGAATGTAATATGTAAACAGGCTGGTTATAAAACATGTAGGAACTCCAAAACACCCAAAATCATGAATGATTATTCTTGAAAGTAGTATTACAGTAGTTTAATTTAATGAGTGCTGGTGCTATGCACAAAACCAACTTAAACTGACAATATTTTAACTCAATAGATTTCTTCAAATAATTTGGGAAAAAGTGGGGATGGAACTGATGTGGCTATAGCCCTGCATGTTCAGCTATAACTACAAAAGGATGCAATTGAGCATGACTGCAGCCACTGTGCTGTGATCACCTGTATCCAGCACCAGCCAGACTCCCTTTTGGCTTCACAAGCCCCCACTAACTACAGAGAACCTTATGTCCCACAGTTAGATGTGTGTGCGTGCGTGTGTGCGTGCGTGTGTGTGCGTGCGTGCGTGAGAGAGTGAGCACACACGCAGCAGAGTCTGTACTGGAGGGAGGGGCAACATGCTGACCGTCGCTTTCGCTTGCTGTCAGGACCAATCAGTTTCTAGCAAGTTAATGGAGAACACAAAACCTATTTAAAAGCTACATTTACCACTTGGCTGATTCCATTACATTGTGTAATTTCCAGGTGTCACATTTCCCCTCCACACGTCTGTCTTAATGCTCTCCCAAGCACCCTCTGATTAGTCAGCCTCGGCTGGCTCCCCCAAATCCCCTCTAACAGAGCACCCCATCCGTTTACATCCTCCCTGAAGGCAACAACTCCTTACTGCACATTTTATTAAGGTGTTCAGCAAGTTACCAAATGATACTGGACACTGGCTGGCCTGAAATGCTACATGGGTGCAAGCTGTTCTTGGTAGGGTTGATTTTTAATCATTCTAAGGTTTCATCTTTCTTCAAAATGCAGTAGATATAAAAAAATGGCATCATATTAATTAATTCAATCTGTGCCTCAAACATTTCAAACCTTGTCCACACATAGGTTTTGAATTACATTCTGGGATCAGAATTGACTCTTGGGTAAGTGAGAGTGATGAGAACAAGTAAGGTTATCTACTGATGCTGATCTCAAATATTTCACAATACTTTCAGCTGGTGATTAATTTGCCTTCAAAGGACAAAGTGGCTCTTTTGTTTAAGACAAAATGTGTCAAAAGGCTGGGTAACCTGATGTTATGGCTTCACCTGTGAATGTTTCAAAGGGACAGCCCAGATTTTACAGAAATCATTTGAGCTGGAGACAAATCAGTGAAGGTAAATCATAGCCTCCGTGATGTAAAACTGGCCCACAGGCTTTTCATGACTTGGTAGTATGTAGACATGCATAGAATGGATAATGAAGCATTTTATTTAACCATAAAAGGTTTTTGAATGGGCCTTGCATTCTGTCTTGATTCCTGATCCATTGTGTGTGAGGGATCTGGGAGTACTTTGTTGATCAGGGGACAGTGGTGCCTTAATCTGCAACTTCATTATTCTTGGAACCTAAATAAGTACTCTTTAGGACATGAAATCATTTGATTCTGATTGTATTAGGATCAGTAGAAGTCCTTCTCCACTACTGTAGTTGGTTGGTTAATAAGACGCTGCTCAGTGTGCTAACGACTTAAAAATCACCTTTGGATTCCAAGTCGTACCAATGGCAGTTAGGAGAAAGCCTCTGCCACTTTATCCAACATGTCGCTGATGTTCAATTAGGGGCCAGACATTGAATTGTTGTTATCCACAGACCCAGGGAATCAATTTTGGTTAAAGATGCAATCAAAGCTTCTTTTGATTTTTGAACTGAAATCTTTCTGTTTTTCAGGTTCTGGGGCCACAAGGGAGCTGCCAACACCAAATGTTTGCACCACAGAGACATCCCTTAAAGAATTAGTAACCTATTGATTCATCATTTTTTTTCTCCTTTTTGTGTGTGTGTGTGTGTGTGTGAAGATAGTGCTCTCAGAAAGCATGTAATTTTCTCCATCACTATGAGTTCATAGTCAATGGACTGTGAGCACTTACTCTTCATAAAGGTCACTAGCCTCTAACAGTGTGTTATGTGTGGGGACACTCATATTAATATGACATCTTACTAGCCTGTCTTTCTATGTGCTCAAGGTGAGGTTGATGCTTCCTCACATGTTTTTCTTTCACTGTTTGCACCAGAATATGAGCTCTGAAAATGAGGTCATTTGAAATGCAAAGTCACTGTGAGGGTCCTTTACACTCCATTTAATTACGTGTAATACCCCGAAGTTATGAGATATATCAAACTGTCAATACTTACAAGTGGGAAAATAAGGACACAATTGATTTCAGGATTGGTGATCATTGCTATTGAACTAACATAGCCCTCAGTGTGACTCACCAGCAGAGTAACAGAACTTATTGAAGGAATGCTGGCAGATAATGAGATATAGACAAAAGCAAATAAATGGCGGTGAGGACCTTTAATTAAATTGTGATGTACTTTTAATAGTTCATTCTTCTAGTTTAGATTGGAAATACAGAAATGTACCAAAGCATCAAGTCAACATCGGTTAAATTTTGATATTATTCTGGAATGTGCATTTTAATTTTGCTACATATATAAAAGTTAATGCTTCAATTACACACCAATCCCAGCCAACTCATATAAAAGCAATAGTTGGGAAACACTAGGGGTGTCTCCTTACGTTTTATTGCAGCTGATAGACAGCCCACAGCAAATTACAGGTCAACAAGGTTGATTTGCGAGTCGGGTCCTCCTACTCAAGTCACTGCTGAATTGCCCACTGTCGGAAGAGTATATTAAAAGGACCCAAAGGGCCACTAATGATCTTCTCTCCATCAATGTGCAGCTTGCCAGAAAATGTCCCATCCTTTAATTAATGATTCTGAAGCCAACAATCAATTCACGCGTATGTTAAAGGAATTAACTCTGTCCCTTTAAAATGTACCCATTTAGTGGGCGGACATGCTCATTGTTAGCATTACTGACAGTGTTGTTTAAAAAAGATAGAAAAAAATAACACGGCAGGCTGTCCATCTCTCCTTGGGTCAAATGGAGTGTGTGGAAAGGGAAACATTTGTCATGTGAGCTGTGGGCTATTTTCTGTCTGCTGACTGACTGGAGGCGATCCTTCAGGAATTCATCATTTATCAAACCGGATGATATCCCCTCCGGCAGGACGGGAGCGGGTGAAGTCTGACACCTCCGGGTTCTCTCCTGGAGAGAAGAAGGCCAATTGGGATGCATTAGCTCAGAGCATAACTACAGGATTACTACCACTTTCATTAAACTGGACTCACACATACTATACACACTATACAAATAAACCTTACTTACTTACTTACACATGATAACAAATGAATAGTCAGAGGATGCTACTCTCACATGCACTCTCCCTTCCTCCTTTTTCTTTTTCCTCTTCCTTCTCACTCATCATAACACTGGTCTACACAGATAAACTAAAGTATTCTGTATAGCGGGTTCCCTGTCTATAGAGGGTATCTTGTGTATAGGAATATTTATATATGTTGACTACATATCTTACATTTCAAACAGAAAATAGATCCTATAATTGTCATGGTACAGTATGGCCTTAACTACCATAAAGGAAAAGAGGCTGTTTAGGGTTTTATTATAAAAAATTAAATTAAATTAAATGTCATTGTATAAATAGCATACACTACCATTGTTTCTTACTGCTTGAGTACTTGGATAACTTAAACATTTCATAAAGAGACCCTTTATACTCCTTTTAGCATCATAGCTCTACTCTTGAGGTATACTAGAATATGTTTAAATGCTTTGAAAGTCAACATCTGGTGCAGAACTTTGAACTAGCATGGCTCTCAGTGTGACTGACCTGTCAAAACAGATCAACACAATTTACTGAAGGAATGCAGGCAGATAATCCCATGTTGAAATAAGTAACATGATGATGTTTAATTATATTATACTGTGCTAATTCATTCTGCTAGTTTACATTTGATTGATATGTGGTGAAATAGTTGGAAGGCACCACCTGTGCTTAAAGAGGTAGGATTACAATGTCTAATCCTTTGGTCTTTTTCATGAAGTGGGGTTAGGTCAACCATCGCATCCCTGTTGGTCTTAAGGCCCACACCCATAGTTACCCAGGATTAAAACATTGGGCTAGTGTAACACCACATCCCTTGACCATTCAGGAGAGACTCTCACCCAAAGTTAGTCCAATTAACTTTGATGAAGTGAAAACACACAGTGAGAGGGTCAAGGTGTAAGATAAAAATATGGGCAACACCCAAAAACAACTTTACGGCTATTTTAAGTGTAGGCTACACGGGGCCATGGCTAAGCATTTCTAATCCTATATCATGGTTGACAGGTTGACTTGTAGCCAATCCCCTAAAGCATCCCCTGCTTTAACATCTTTTTTTTTTTTAAAGGGGACAAATATTCCTAAATGAACATCATTCTGTATTGAAGAAGACTTGAAACTAGCGTTTGAAGCCACATGCTTATTTTAAAAAGGTGTATTGAGGTAATAAATGAAGGCCAAAGGTCATTCCCCCATAGACTATAGAAACAGACTTCTTTTTTGGAACCAGTGGAGTGGTCATGCTGGAAATTACATACAATGCAGGTTTAAGGCACTTCCACATTGGCTTTTCACTTTTCAGGCAAGGAAGTTGCCGCTTGGCTCCAAAGCATGCAAACTGGGAGAAATTATACGAAAAAAGACCTACAGTCAAAGAGAATATACTTGTCAAGGAAAGTAGAGTCACATGTAGTCCCTGATGCTAAAATTATTTGAAAAGAGTCAATGGAAGCCAGCCCATCATAGTTGACTGTAGCTGCCCATGCTGACAATGTCCAGTTCGATTCATCTGCTGACATCATCAACAAGCATTGTTGCTGAAGCATGCATGCTGCCAAAAATGATTATTTTCAGTATTGTTCCTTGTTGACTGTTCTATATAGTGTGATGAGAGACATGAGTCAGAGAATCTCCAACATATAACTAAAAAGAGGGAATGTAATGGAGGGAAAAGCAAGGCTCATACTCACTGGCCAAGTACATGGGAATTTCTGGACGTTGCTCTGCGTAGAGTAGTCCAGGCAGAAGAACCTGAAAGAAACATGTTTAGTTTGTTATCATCTTTGCCTAAAAGCATTTCTGTGATTTCAAAATATGAATTTAATTTATTTACAAAATAACAAACAAAATAATCTTACATTGTTTTGAATGGAGTATTTGACCTGAACTGATTTGTATCATTTTTACACGCAAACAAACTCACATATTTACACACATGTACTGTACTTATTACTGTACTTGTTCTAGCAGGACTAGTAATGAATGCCCAGCGGGATGACAATGAATATGCACCACTTCTAGATATTTGTTCTTTTGTGTGTGCACTTTGCATGTGCTTGCTGATACTTAAAATAGAAACTGTGATGTTAATATGTACAGTGGGTACGGAAAGTATTCAGACCCCTTTAAATTTTTCACTCTTTGTTTCATTGCAGCCTTTTTCCAAAAATCAAAAAAGTTCATTTTATTTCTCAGTAATGTACACTCAGCAACCCATCTTGACAGAAAAAAAACAGAAATTTAGAAATTTTTGCATATTTATTAAAAAACAAAAACTGAAATATCACATGGTCATAAGTATTCAGACCCTTTGTTCAGTATTTAGTAGAAGCACCCTTTTGATCTAATACAGCCATGAGTCGTTTTGGGAAAGATGCAACAAGTTTCTCACATCTGGATTTGGGTATCCTCTGCCATTCCTCCTTGCAGATCCTCTCCAGTTCTGTCAGGTTGGATGGTAAACGTTGGTGGACAGTCATTTTCAGGTCTCTCCAGAGATGCTCAATTGGGTTTAAGTCAGGGCTCTGGCTGGGCCATTCAAGAACAGCCACAGAGTTGTTGTGAAGCCACTCCTTCGTTATTTTAGCGGTGTGCTTAGGGTCATTGTCTTGTTGGAAGGTAAACCTTCGGCCCAGTCTGAGGTCCAGAGCACTCTGGAAAAGGTTTTCGTCCAGGATATCCCTGTACTTGGCCGCATTCATCTTTCCCTCGATTGCAACCAGTCGTCCCTGTCCCTGCAGCTGAAAAACACCCCCACAGCATGATGCTGCCACCACCATGCTTCACTGTTGAGACTGTATTGGACAGGTGATGAGCAGTGCCAGGTTTTCTCCACACATACCGCTTAGAATTAAGGCCAAAAAGTTCTATCTTGGTCTCATCAGACCAGAGGATTTTATTTATCACCATCTTGGAGTCCTTCAGGTGTTTTTTAGCAAACTCCATGCGGGCTTTCATGTGTCTTGCACTGAGGAGAGGCTTCCTTCGGGCCACTCTGCCATAAAGCCCCGACTGGTGGATTGCTGCAGTGATGGTTGACTTACTACAACTTTCTCCCATCTCCCGACTGCATCTCTGGAGCTTAGCCACAGTGACCATTGGGTTCTTCTTTGCCTCTCTCACCAAGGCTCTTCTCCCCCAATAGCTCAGTTTGGCCGGACGGCCAGCTCTAGGAAGGGTTCTGGTCGTCCCAAACGTCTTCCATTTGAGGATTATGGAGGCCACTGTGCTCTTAGGAACCTTAAGTGCAGCAGAAATTTTTTTGTAACCTTGACCAGATCTGTGCCTTGCCACAATTCTGTCTCTGAGCTCTTGAGGCAGTTCCTTTGACCTCATGATTGTCATTTGCTCTGACATGCACTGTGAGCTGTAAGGTCTTATATAGACAGGTGTGTGGCTTTCCTAATCAAGTCCAATCAGTATAATCAAACACAGCTGGACTCCAATGAAGGTGTAGAACCATCTCAAGGATGATCAGAAGAAATAGACAGCACCTGAGTTACATATGAGGGTCACGGCAAAGGGTCTGAATACTTATGACCATGTGATATTTCAGTTTTTGTTTTTTAATAAATATGCAAAAATTTCTAAATTTCTGTTTTTTTCTGTCAAGATGGGTTGCTGAGTGTACATTACTGAGAAATAAAATGAACTTTTTTGATTTTTGGAAAAAGGCTGCAATGAAACAAAGAGTGAAAAATTTAAAGGGGTCTGAATACTTTCCGTACCCACTGTATATTACTTAAATGATATGCAAATCTTTTGCTCTGATGAAATATGTTTAGTGTGCCCCATTTGTTTACATGCAAATAGAAGGTTAGAGTACTTGCAATGTGAAATCAATAATTGAGTTTAAGTACTAATGGGATAATAGTATTGCCAATAGTTTAATGGAAAGACCTCCCTGTATAGGGACCAATAATTAGATTTTTTTTGCCTTACTGGGGGGGGCAGCAAAAGGCACATTTCCTAAGACAAACAAAATAAATAAAAACCTACAATGCTGAACAATAGTAAGAATGGTGTACAGTATACTGTATATATAATATATGAAGTATTGATTAATATACCGTACTGTATACAAGACTGCCTACACTTAGATGGATGGATGAATATGTAGCTATATGTATGCAGTGTTTACATGCAGGCATGTAGTCTGAATACTTGACTTGACTTACACTCTGCTTTCTCCAGTAATTTATTGTAAACATGATACCTGGTTTCTGTTATCATAATGGTGGGTCAGAGAAACCTCATGTCTGCTCCTAGATTTCTTCTGGAGATAGCTGATTTCTTGACCACTTATACAGTATGTGTAGCCAAGTCAGTGGTGGGGGAGAAATGTAATTACTGACCTGCTGCACGTACGCAGATTTATAATAACCAAGGTACTACAGCTCAAGTAAGCGTGCTCTTGTATTACATGCAGAACCTTATTTCTAAATGTGGTAATTTGTGTGCAAATAAACACACTGATACAGATGGATAGATTCATAGCTACATATTTAGATACAGTACTAAAATGGAAACCTTCTTTGTGCTTTTAATGAGCTGATGACATTTAAGTGCAAAAACCCAATTTTCATGGACACTCTTTCACACCCCTTGTGACAAACGCAGCTGTCTTTCCCTTTATTTCATGCTCTGACATCTTTTCTTTCTCACAAGGCTGCCTTCGACTTTGAGTGCCTGTTGTACAGTTTTTACCCAGACAACACCTGACACCACAGCATGGTCACAAGACTTCACGCAGGGCCCTGCACAAAAAGATTAAAGCTTCATATCGTGACATTTGGGTATGTGGATCCTCACAGATGCTGCCGCTCATACTTACAGCTTCAGTATACTCTGTGAAATCAATAATTTTATTTACTACAATTACTCCACCATCCAGGGGTAAGGCTCAAAATAAGCTGCTTTGTTTAGAAGAACATTTATCTTTATGTGCCGCGCTGAAAAAGAGGCCACGGCTGGATGATGTCAGTTTTGCTCCACTAGCTTGGTACATTAAGCTGACTATTTGCGCTTTGTGAGAATCAATAATGGGGCATCTGTAGAGAACTATCAGAGCCATAATCTTACATGAGGCAGCATCATCATGATTCACACAAAGTCTAGAAGAACACCTTGTACAAGGTTAATGACAGTGAAAAAATCTTAACACTGTAAAATAGGTATTGGAAGGGAGTAAATATCATTACCTAAAATAGAGGGCCACTGTTATAAAGCTATGCAATATTCATAGTGTTTTCAGCAATTTCTGAGTCTACTGATCATCCAGCAAGACCTGCACATCAAACGGTCAGCGTCCAAATCCTGTGGAATTTCAGATTGAACTGTCAACAGGTGTGAAGATGGACAGATCTGGTTGGCCAATCAGACAAATAACCAGTGATTTTAAGACATTTGGGAATTGCTGCTGCACCATCCCAATGTCTTTTTCCTTTTTCTGTCGCATAGAACCTGATTCACTGAGCCGTGGTTGTACAGTGGCCCCTACCTCTTATCAAGCACTCTTCAGTTTGGGCAATCATCCGTGCCCTTACCTGTGTACCCCTGGCAGTTGCTATGACAACAGCCTCCGCTTGATCAGCCTCCAATTCATGGAGTGACACTTGAATGACCACTTCATGGATCAGTGAAACGCACCCATCTGGATAAAGAAACACAGGAAGGTGTAATAGTAATGATCACAGACAGATTGATCACTTTAAACTCTCTAAAAGTTTCAGTTCTGTCTCATTCTGTCTCATTACACTACAACTGTAAATCCATTTATAATCAAGATTTGTCTGTTGACTCATTCAGAAAAACACACTGATCCTAAGGCCTAATGGCAAACTATCTTCTGTTCCTTTTTCATGTTGATGTTTCAAGCTTGACTTTCCAGGAAAACGTACAAACTGTATTCACTGGAGATGCAATCTGAATGATTTATATATGTTACTATTATTAGTCCAAATCAAGTTACTACCACCAAACAGTGCTTGTAGTAGATGTGGAACCCATTTATTTACATTTGGCCATTATGTTTTAGTTTATAGTTTATTCACAACTATTGGAATCAAGTGACCGTCAGTATATAAGATCAAAAAGATATTCTAAATATTAATAGAATGCCATTTTATCTTACAATGAATCCATATGTGAATGAATGTCATTTTTTATGAGCTTATAAGTTGTGCAGCACACATGTGGCTACCAGTGTTTCATGCTGATGTCAGCCTCTTGTTCAGTTTGACAAGAAGACAGATAATCAGAGTTCTGGGAGACTCTCAGTCCCATCATTTAGATCAAATCAACTAGTTTGGTGACCAATCAGTCAGGGCATCACTATCTGACGTGTCTTTATTTTCATAGAGAGCTACACCTGGAGCACACCCTTAGGCAGACAGATAACTGGCTGTAATAGTGCCCTTGTGTGGTTTTAAATCTAATTGTCTTTGATAGACAGATGTATTGACCTAGTTGTCACAGTGAGCCACAATCTAGGGGTGATATATGATGAAATTTGTCTTTATCTACCTTGTAATACATGTGGGAAATTTTGTTAGCCCATGTAACTGCTACAGATGGTGCAAGAATCCAGACAGAATGTAAGAATACAAATTTAGCAAATATGAAGCTTTTTATATTTTTTAAAATTATCTCAGCTAAATATCCAGAGCCAGAGTAACTTGAGAGCCCTATCATATTTGACATATGTATAATGGACAACCATATGACGCCAAAACCCTATTTTTCCCAATAACATCATAGTAGTATAGATGTCAAAGAGGGAGATTAGGAAAAACACACACAAGCACGTCCTTCCTCGATTATACAGCAAAGATTAAAATGTGACTAATGCTGTTGCCGAACAAGGATTAGACGCGCACCTTGCAGCAAGATGGGTGCTTAGCTGCTGTCAGCGGGGTCGTGATGCAGAGGAGCTCGGCTAAGTGCTGTTGATGCACCTCACAGCATTGTGTGGTGCATATCATAAAGCAAATTGGCTCATACAATCAAAATCTTCTGTAAAAGCCTTTCTATTTTAGCTGTGCATCACAAAACATTCTTACTTAAACTATTTCTTTTCTACCCGCTAATCAGCACATCCAGCTTTGGCACCATTGTTTTATTGAATTCTTCAGAGTTATAATGTGACACCTTTCACTCCAATTGGTTTTAGGAATACGCTACAGTTTCATATACAATAAACACGTGTTAGGCACATTACTCATGGGATACAAGTGAATGTGAGTTGTGTGTGATTTAACAAGCAGTACAACTCATATTTTAGTTGATCTAGCACAGATACTTCAAACTATCTCTCCTCGGCAGCAATACAGAAGGTGCAGTTGCTTTTGCTGTGTAGCTGTAATGTTGCCTCGAGAGCTGAGATACAGTAATAGACTATGACAGGGCCTACCTGCCTTTGGGGCAGTTAGTCATGTGTGGTTGAAGTCAAGCTAGCCCTCTCAGGACCTCTACAATACAAAGCATATTCTGTTAGTAGACCCCATCTCCCCTACAACATTCTGTTCATGTCATCTATCAATCTTTTCCTTCGCTTATTCACTAAGCCCAGAGTCAGGCCCAGAGATGACAGTGACTGCTTGTGCTTCTGGGGCTTCACAACTCCTCTGTCCCTCTGCAACATGTTGGCAGGATGGGCCATCTAGCAGTAGACGGCCAATCACATGTGACAGTATGAGGACCACAGACCTTAGGAGGAGGCTTTTTGTGGCGTAAATAGGCTCTGACAGCAACACTGACTAACAATACACACTGCTGCAGAAAGTGGAGCTATTTATATCGGCTAAAACCCCCAACAACCAGGTGAAAGTGCAGAGATGAAGCATGCAGGAAATCAAAGGCACTGACATGAAAAAGGAAACAAAACAAACCTCTTTCTGACATCACATTAAGTGAATAGGTGCAGTCAACTTTCATTTTAGCAGAACACCTTCATACTGAAGGGATGTCACTTCAGCTTTTTTATGTCAAGCCTTCCCACTAAAAGCAGCTGTCATAAAACAATGAAAGAAGGTTAATGAAAGGTGAATGGACATGCATATAATGTAACTGTTAATGCCAAGTAGTCTTTTATGAAGGGACATTGGTCCATTTTGGTGGAGAGCAGTCAATAGCAATTTTTTTCATCTGTCAGGTCAACAGTAAGTCCAAAGTGCTTTCACAACTTCCTCTGCACATTTTTTTTGTAAACAATAAACCTTGGTCACTGTAGGAATGTCGCACATTTCTGCATGTGCATAATAATGTGTGAAATGAATGCTTCAAAAACACATGTCCTAGATAAACATTGGGCTGAATGCAAGAGCAAATAATGTCAGTCAAGGCAGCGTTGGTTGAGGTTGAAGACTAAAAAGTTGGAAAGTAATGGGTGAGTAATGTAAGCACCAGGTTTTATAATCAAAATTACATTATCTCTGGTTCTGCAGCTTCAATTTTGATCCTTTAAAAAAAAGAGACATTTCCATCATGAATCTGACCGTTGTATAGGAGTGCAATGCAATTGTGCAACTGTCCCTCATGGAACAACACAAGAACTCTTTAGAGAAAGACTCAGCGTTTGCCTGAATGGGGTAGTCTTAAAAATAAATCTGTCCGTACATCTTTCTTTCACAAGGCCTGTTGTGTCTTGTGAAATACAAAATTTGAAATAAATAACAAACCTTGTAGATCTGATTCCACCCTTTTATATTGTACTTCTGAATTGTAATGCATGTGAGGACATATTAGAGGTCAAAGTAGTTTAAACACTTTTATATTATTTAGATTACTCTGCTTTTTTGGTCAGTGTTTGTATTCAGAGAAAGCAGAAATGCAGACGTATAGTACAACATATCATGTTACTGTGTTACAGACTGACACTCATCAATCTTACTTGTCTAGTTAGTATGTACGGTGTGTATATACTGTATATATATATATATATATATATATATATATAATATTACAGGAACACTACACAGGCAAGAATACAAAACCAAAAAAAAATAAGCACAAAGATAATTGAAAGTAGCAAAAGCAGTTTTGTTGTTTTCCAGAAATACAAGAACAAAAAAACTTACTAATACTCAAGGGTAATAGGGCAATGCGAAACGGTGAATGGATTAAGAAATTAACTTGTTTTCATCTTGTTGCAGTTCATTATTTCAAAGAGAATAAGACATTAAGATGTTCTTTCGATAAACAAAGCCTGATTAATATCCATAGCAAACAATGTCTAATGGTTCCTGTCTTGTTTGAGATTATTTTGGAATTTCTTCACACCATACAAAGAAGCCTTTCATGCAGCATCCCCCCCCTCAATTCCAACAATTATTGAAATGAAACAAAAATGGTATTATAGTTGTCAGAAACAAACAAAAGAATCCTGGAAGCAGAAAGATAAAGTACAAAGAGTGTATTTGAAGTGAGAGTTTGTTCTTGTTCTCACATTTTACTAAACCATCATCTGGAAACCAAGCATTTAAGTCTTCAAATTGTCGTCTGAGTAAAGAAAGGAGATGTGTTTGTCAGATTCCCCCACCGCTTTGTGATGTATTAATTATTACTAAAGTAAATATGTTGAATTCAGAAAGAGGCATTTAGAGATACAGCTGACCCACGTTGGTTGAAATGAAACAGGTGGTGTTCCCGTAAGGACAAAATCAGCCTCAATCCTGACTCAGAGTTGTCAGCTACATCAAAGAGGATTCACAGCCTCTTTCCTTTTCTGGAGGGAAAGGCTCTGGTTATGGCCAAGCAAAGTAAACAGTACTGTACTAGTGGGAGATTTCTCTCTGATCATCACCGGCCTCAACTCTTACTCCTTCCTTTCATGAAGATCTTGATGGTGAAATAAAAAGAGAATACATTAAATTGGGATCTCAGGTAGAGGCACGAAGGCGTTGACTTTGAATTTCACTGATGATTAGCAGATGAGACAGGTACAAACTCAGTGACACCTGAACCATCCTACTAAATTGATACAAATTAGGTATTTTTGTGGTGGTTGGATCACTTTATTGTAATAAAATGTATGTGATTATTAATTGCGTCAAAAAAACACTTAGCTGTACTTACATCTCTTGATTAACATTCGTAAAAACACTAAAGTGTAGAAGCAGAAGGTTTTGTTTTTGCAAGTGGTTATGTGCCAGATTCATTCTTGGCCTGGCACAGTGACTTCCTGGAGTCTTGTTGATACTTTAAGGTTGCCAGGCAACAAGCAAATACTCCGATCAGTGAGCTTTAGAAATGCCAGTAGACTGGCTTTCATCTAGCTTTTGTAATTGCACATAGAATTTCCCCCTGCATCCAGTCTTTACGCTAAGCTAAGCTAACCGTCTCCTGGCTCTAGCTACATATTTACAATACAGACATGAGAGTGGTTTCCATCTTCTTATTGAACTCTCTGCAAGAGAGCAAAAAGTATATATAAAAAAAAAGAGATTCTTCATGTCATTACAGCCATTTTCTAAACGAGAAGCACAAAGCTAAGAGTTATATGGCCCTACACAAATTATTTTCATTGAAGTGAAAGCTTGTGTTTTTTATATTTTACAACCCAACTTTTATTAATTGTTACTATGTATGTTGTGAATCAAGATACACGTCACTGAAAAATGCAGGAATTCAAGTTTGTGTCTCTACACCCAGTCCAGTGTTTCTTTTGCTACACATAAAAATGCATTATTTAAGTCAGGAGCCGAGAGGAGAAGATATCTTAACTGAGAACGTTAAGAAATTCATGACATATATACACTACCGGTCAAAAGTTTGGGGTCACATAGAAATTCCCATTGCACTCCATTGTAGACAGAATGCCAGCTAAGATCAGTTGCATTGTTTTTTTAACCAGGGCAGCCGTTTTCAGATTACATTATGTGCTTACATAATAGTAAAATGGTTCTCCAATGTTTTTCTAGCTTTTTATTTTTAAATGATAGATTAGTACACAGAATGTGCCTTTGGAACATTGGATGAATGGTTGCTGATAATGGGCAATGTAGATATTGCATTAAAGATCAGCCCCCCCACCCAAATTAGCAGGTATTCTGTCTATAATGGAGTGGTATGGAAATGTATAAGTGACCCCAAACTTTTGACCGGTAGTGTATGTATGCAGGACCAGGCACATGTAATGTTTTTCTATGTTGTATGTTCTTCATTGTTGCACTGGTCGTTAAGGGATATAACATGTACAATATAATACACCGCTGTACACACCACTGTGTTATACAATGGAAGAAGTATTCAGACCCTTTACTGAAATATAAGTAGCAGTATAATGCTGTAAAAATACATTTCGACTAAAAGTTCTCAATAAGTACATTATATAAAATGTAAGCAGCCTTTTAAAGTTGTAGTCAGTGGTGGTTGAGTTATTTTTAACTATTGGGTATAGTTCAATCTGTAACAATGTACCACAAGTGCTAGGATTTTTTATTCAAGTGTTTACTTACAAAGTAACCAGTACCTCCAGCTGTCAGATACATTTAATGTATTAAAAAGTAGGTGTATAAAAAGTAGTCAACTAAAGTATCTCAAAAAACGTACGTAAATACTTTACTACAAGTAAATGTACTAAAGGTTATTCATCATTGAAGAGCTAAAATAATTAAATAAAAATAAAATAAAAAATAAAAGCAAGTCAGATAATTCAAATGTTGGATTGCTTATCACAGATGAAAACACGCAATAGTCCTGCTTTCCATCTCATGCCTGATGACTGATGCCAACATTAAGGTAGTATGAATGCATTTTTTTAATATGTTCTTGACTCGAGCGTAATCACTGTTTATCTGTTTGGCAACATGGCTCTAACCTGTACAGCGGTCACTTTTAGTGGTATTAAGTGAACATGTGGAATTCAATGCACTTAGAAATATCACCTCTAGCACCGTCCCTCATGGACCCTAACTGAAATATATATTCAGAAACACATTCATCACTGCAAGGTGGTCGCAATATTTAAAAAAATATTTAAAGTGTGATACATGAAAGAAAATAATTTAAACCTAACAGGGTTAAAGTCTCAGTAACTGCAAGGTAACAACTCTAAGTGCTACTGAGGATAATAAATGAAGTCAAGTTTATTGGTTGGGATGATGAGCCAAACAAGGTGTGAGGAAAAACCTGGGGGGAGCTAATGATAGAAAGGCATCCAGAGGAGCTGTGTGGTCGTGATTAGATCTCACCACATGGCAGATGAGTAATTCATCGGCTCTTAATGTGCTGCAGCTGCAGTCTAATGAGAGAGGCTGAGAGAGGAGACCTGGCCACTAGCTCCCCATGACTCTGCAGTTATCGGTCACCTCAGACGTGTGGAGGGCTGGTATGCAGACAGACACAGAGCTTACTCTTTCTCTTAGGGCTCTTGTGTCTTCCAGTGGAGACATTAGACACATAGTGGATGAACATTATGTCCAAACGGCTGTACAATTCTGTTTAAGTCAACTGGCAAAGTCAACACTGACTGAAAGACACTTATCTGTGTATCTGCTCAATGACACCACACAATATGACTAACAAAATAACCATCATTTTGTATCTTAATAAATGCTTTCACAAAGATATTTTTGTTGCAAGGCTATTGTAAGATTATTCAGTAATATATCTTCACAGATGCTTGTTGCACAAATGTCAAATCGTACAGATCCACTCGTATGTGCTTGGATTCATTATTGGTCTTGTCAAGCGCTTGTATGTTAAAAAACCCTTTCAACTGCGTTTCTTATAAAACAATGTTTGTCTACATTTGTCTGTAGATTTTTAAAACATTTTCGTTTGTCTTTGAACAAACAATAAGGTATCACAACTGTCTGTTCTGTCTATGCAAACACCGCTTTACATATCAAGTGCTCTATAGCGTCCTTGGTGTTATGCTAAGAGGGCTGGAGGCTGGATTCATATTTGAAGTGTTTGAGAAATCATGAGTAACAAAGGGATCTACACTGAGCGAATGGGGAGAGTGTAGGGTGGGAATGGCAGAGTAGGCAGCTAGCAACAACGAAGGACTGGCAGTTCCTGTGCAGCTTTGCCTTCCATGAAGCTTTTCATCCGACACAGAGCTGGGCATAAGAACCACTAGCCCAGTAAGAAGAAGCCCTAATAAGGAAAGGCCTTATGAATTATTGATTGTGTTAACCCTCTATCCCCCCCCCCATCATTCCCTCCCGCAACCCCTCCTGCAGCCCAGCACCCCTTTAAGATACAGATTCCCGTTAAATCCAACAGACTTTGCTGAGCTCTCAGTTGTGGCTCTCTGAGCACAGCAGCCCTCCAAGAGAAAGGGAGCAATGGATGTTCCAGAAAGAGAAACCAATTAGAGGCAGCATGGAGTCCTCTACCCTCCCTGTCCCCCCCCCCGCCCCCACGCTGCTATCCCATGATCCTGTAACTTCACTCCAATGGTCAGAGTCAAGTCTTTCTCCAAGCACTGCCCCCTTAATGTTGGGCTGCCTTTCTTGATCTGAGGCTAAGGCCCTTCTTCCTTTTCTCTGTGGTCCACCGCCCGGATCCCAAACAGTCAGGCACAACCCCCTAGTTGACAGCTTTCTAGTCTGTGGTGAGATCACAGTGTTTGTTGTTGACAGCAACACACAAACGCAGAAGTCTCTAGATCAGTAACCACCCAGTCAAATGTACTAACAATGAGTAGTTGGGAGTTTTCCATGGGATTAGATGGTCAGTGAATTCCCTAATCTCATTGTGCATTCTGGAACATGTCAGTCAGCACTCAAGGACAGACGAGGCAGTGTGCTTAAGATGCAGCTAGTACATATACAAAATCACCACTCTAATGGTAATATATAGTGACAAGTAAGCAATTGTGTTTGATGGTTTTTTGGTTCAGTGCAGTTTGAAGAGCAGTTGCTGGAGTCTCTGCTTTATCTAATAGTTGTAATTTACAAACCACATAGATATCAAGTGATCAGTTTCTCTCAGTTAAATGCAAATGGTTATATTGTAGCTGCTTTAGAGCTGAAACATATTGTAAAATGTTACAATATTATGGTAATAATCTAATCATTAGGTACATATTTAAGCAAATGTGTCAAGTTCCCACTTCTCAAATATGAATCAGAATCAGCTTTATTCGCCAGGTATGACAAACATACGAGGAATTTGACTTAGGTTGGAGCAAGCCTCCGGGTATGAGTATTTGGGTTTTCATAATCTTTTAGGATAGAAATTGAATATATTTGGGTTTTGGACTGTTGGCTGGTCAAAATAAGACATTTTAAAACATCAGTGTGGGTTTTGGGAACTTGTGATGGCCATTTGTTTGCTATTTGTTATCTAATATTCTTTTTTTTTCTTTTCTTTTTTTTTACTTTGTTTATTGACTTTTTAAACAAATCCAGTGACATAATACAGTCCCAACAACCAAACACACATAGTCACACAAACATACATAAATGTTAGACAAATCAACTCAGAAATAATTGCTTTACATATACTGTACATATAGCGTAAATCCAGTATACACAAAGTATACATTACCAGTGACCTACTTTGACCGGCGATATATAGTTGGCCAATGTCCATGGTTTGCTCAGAGTAGTTCAATAATATATGTTATGGAAATCATAGTATTATGCATTGCAATATTGAAGATCTATTTGCTGATATTCTATAGAGAAAATAGTCAGTAGATGAAAGATTAATTTTTAAAAAATCCTTAAATGCAGCCCTACAGTATGACTGATTTGTGTTCATGTATAGAAGATTACGTCATAGTATTTTGCTTAAACTTTCATTCATTCCCACAGTGAAATGCACCCAAGCCTCCATCTCGAGAGGCCCACTTCATTTCCCAGGGGTGAAATGTGAAAGGATTTGTGATGAACAGAGCACCATGCATGGGATTGACCTGTGCAATGTTTTATTTCAATATTTCACTCTCTTGCCACAACTGTATGAAATTCACAAAAAAATAAACGAGAAAAAACTTTACTCACATGGCAATTTGACTTGCATTTACTAAAAAAATGCAGTTATTTATTTTATTTTATTCTGCCTGGGCTATTTGAACAGAATCCCAAAATCCCAAATGAAGGGTAGAATTTGGTGTTTGGTATGGAATTCAGCGTCCATCCTCACAAATGAGAGTGCAGGGAGATCTGGTATTCATGTGCTTGCTCACCTCAAGGCAAGTTCTTCACTTATATATGACTGTGTATAGTATCCATTCCAAAGCTCGCCATGCGAATCTCTGCCTCTCCCTCGCTCATCCAGGCAGGTCATAGGGGCTGCCAGATAAGCAGAGCTATATTGAAATATTCAACAGCAGTCTGAGACTAGACCAGGGTGTAAATGCTTGGTGTCTTGTTGAGCAGGATGAACTGAAGAAGAAGAAGTAGACAAAAAGAAAAGAAGTGGAAGGAAGAAACCAAAGCCGAAGAAAACAGGAGAGAGGATGACAAAGATTATGGCAGGCCTAACTAATTACTTTTCTAAAGCCTGACATTTCCCAATCTAACAATCCTTGTTAGTTTCCTGACATCCGGAGCCCTCTCCTGGCCAGATGGATTCCCTGTTTGCCATTTTGCCTCCCTTTCTACTCATTCATCAGATCCCCGATACCTCGTCCCTGTTTTTACCGATCAGTAGGGATGATTGTTATCATACGGCACTCTTAACACTGTGAAGCTGTAAGCTACAACTATTGATTTTGGTGACTGTGGTTTGCCCTGCCATAGCCTATGATTTCTCATCATGATGACTTTTAAGGTGAAGGAAACATGGCAGACATCCACTCAAACCACTGTAGTACAACATGATTGGAGTTTGACAGAATTGCTCTCACTTTGTGTTAGGATAATTATTCATCAAAAAATGGACAACATCACTGGAGTTGTTCCTCTTTTTTTTTTTTTTTTTTACTTGACTTTAAGTCAGTTTACAGCACTTCAGCGTAAGTACTGAAAATGACTGAAGAGCGGTCTCAACAGTGGCTTTTTAAAGGAAATGGGGAGGATAGTCATACAAATACACAATCAGTAGCTTTGTCTTATCTGGGTCTCTCCTACACATCATGTGCCTCCTGTGCTTTAGACAAGGTCAGTGGCTCTCATGATTATCAGAAACAGACATATGTTACCCGCAGATTTCATGCAAATAGTTTAACACTAAAATGAAGCATAACATCTTGCTAGTAAGCATCATTTTTCTAACACTTTGAAAGATATAAAACCTAGGAAACCGAAAACCGTAGTGATAAAATGATGGTGCTTATATAAGATTTTCCTCTATTTTGGGGGCAGATAAGAGGCCTGAAGCGTGTAATCTGCCTTGTAATCACCCTTAAAAAATAATTGATTCAGGAAGAATAGGGCTCAGGCCTGATGTTCGGCAAAAGTAAATAAGCACATTATCACCCTGCTCTTTTACTCCAGCCCAAACATGGCGTATGGCTTACTAGGTGAATAATATGCTTACATCAGACAATCCATTGTTGAAGTTGATTAGTTAAATATGGTGTAGTTAGGATGAAGGAGGACAAGAGAAACAATTAGAACTGTGGTGTTTTGGACGGTATCTTAACTATTTGATGGTTGGCAAAGAGATCACAGACACTTGGACACGCCGTTGATTTCAGGTTGATTCCTGGAGTGTGCCTGAGGAAACTTACTCAGACCCTGTGGGGTGCATTACACAGAAACGTTGCACTTTTTGTTTTTATCTCTCTGCTTTTCAGAAGGCAATATTTTTCTGTCTCCTTAAATGTGTAGAACAGTACAGTCCATCTTGTATGATGACACACTACCATTTAAATGTCCATTAGAACAGCTGTGTTTGCCTATTTCCTAATACATGCTATTACACAGCAGTCACATATAAAACAAATATTGAATAATTATTATTTACAAACTGTTATAAAGTACAAATACGTGGTCATGGATGTACCATTGTATAGTCACAGTGGCTGCACTAACCAGGGATTACATACTACTAGCTTCTATGTTTGCTATTTTTTTGATTATCTTTCCTAATTTAAAACATGAAAATGTTCACAGGGTGTCCAGTTCACTAAGGGGTTAAGACCAGAAATGTCCCCTGTCCCCTGACCACCAGAAATGTCCCCTGTCCCCTGTCCTCTGTTTTCATCTCTCTCCCTCATTTTCTATGGAGCTTCAACAAGCTCCATATTCAGTAAATAGCTAGGTAGTATGAGGAACCCTGTTAAGCTAATCCTTAAAAGATACAGATGTTTAGTTACAGTGTTTGTTTACAACAGCAGCTTTTACTTGGCTGATTCAGAATAAGAAAGGCAGGAGGTATATGATTCACTTAAAGGTAAGAGGGCGATGACAACACCATTGTCACAAAAAATGGCATTATGCAATAAAACTCAATGAAATTTGTTATCAGAAAAAAATATAATGAAATGAAAAAAGACTGGCAATTTGAAATCAAATGTCTCCTATGGAAACAAATGGGGGGAAAACATTTCATAATAAGTTGAGTTTAAATGATTTCTTTAATTAGTTCACAAATTGTTGGTTAATTCAGGTCATATTTTAAACAATCCATTTGTATGATTATGTATGTCTTTTATTTAATATTGGTTCCATAGATTCCTGTTTTCTCTCCATTATTGCTTCTTAATAAAGGCATAACATGCACAAAAATAGGCCTACATAACAAAGCTTCTTATGGGTGCAAAATCTCTGAAACTGTTAAAACCCTTAGCGCTTCTATAGTGGTTTAACCTGAAAGCAGAAGAAAAAGCACTTTACCTCTCCGCTGTGGACACAGACACTCATAGCTAGTGCATGCTGAGGGCTTCAGCAACCCAGCGACCCTCAACAGGAAGCACGAATAGAAAATGATATTTTTCTAACAAAGCAACACAATTTGTTGAATAAAAATATACACTATTAATTTCAAAAATATTTCAATGAAAACCAGTAACTGAAAAAGTGTAACTTTTTGGTACTTTCACTCAAATTACATAATTTGCACCTTGTTCATTCAGGCAGAACATCCCTCTTTTATAAAGTGTGGAACATTGTTTGTTGCTTTTTTGAAGTCCCTCTTTTACCATCGACATTGTCAGTGAGCCCAGCAGTACGCATTAGACATTAAAAGCTTTGTATATCTAAAATAGGCCTCTGAGCATTAGAAGGAGCTGTGCTGCTTTTAACTTGCTCTGGAAAATGGAAGCTCATGCTCCCTCAGTCCTTTGTTTCCTGATGGTTCCAACACTACACTGCATCAGCTCTGAGGAGCTTTGGACTTCAGAGGACCCTCTTTAAACCATACTATAAACCATGCAGAGAGTAACACAGGAAGTGTTACAAAAGTGTCCTGGGAATTTGACTGTTGTCAGGATAATAAGAAGGGAGCTTGTGTTAACTTAGGAAAAGTCGCTTGAGAAACCTACCACGTTACCTTCCCTGCCAGTTCTATAAGACTACTGTCTGAAAAGGGCAATTAATCGGTCAATATGTAGGTATGGTGTTCAATGCCCTTTGATATCTTGCTTGAAAATGAACTGGAAATACTGTAATTTGGAGACAGGTTGAAGGTGCATTTAACAGGCCAACTGTGTGGTAAATTTTTCCCACAGGAATGATTGACACACTTAATTGTGAAAAATGTATATGTGAAGAAAAGTTCACATATATATATAGAAAATCAAGAAGAGAGTAAAACCCCAATTGGAATCTGCTACCAAAATCTGTGACGCTTTTCTTGAAATTGTGTTGTTGTTCCAATCAAAATGGGACAGAAATGCAAAAAAAAACGAATTTAAAAACAACTTAAGAAGGCCCCTATAGATGTTCTTTGATTGTACGTAACTAAAATATTAATGTTGTAGAAGAAAGATGCTTCCTAGTTCTTCTTCTGGAGCTCTGCTGAGCCCACAACTCAGAAGAATGTTAGAATGGATCACCAGCAGTCTGGGAGGAGGATGTGAAGGGGTCTAAGGGTCAGTAGCATGGGGGAAACCATGCTGAATGTCAAACTGAGGGGAATGCATAGTAGACCAGCCAAGCATACTGCACAGCTCTGCACTAGCAACCCTGGCCCGAAGTTTCATGCTCTTTCTCTAACATCTACAGCATTGCACACAAAATCCAAAGCAGGTCAGACTGGCAGTTACCATGTACCACATGCTGGAGCAAAAGCCATAACAACCAAGAGGATAGTCTTTGAAGGCAACACAGCAATAAGAGTTATTGTCTGTCTGGACATAGTCTGAAAACCATAGATGATGATAGATGATGATGGTCAATAGGTCAATAGATAACTTTACTCGTTATTACTATGTCTAGCTATGTCTGCAGCAGGAGGGATTTGTTAATGACAGGGTTAATCAGGAAAAGAGTCCAAGTGGAGGTAAATTCACAGTCTCAGTGTGTATGTGCACACAGCTGTCAGTGTACCAGTTTTGAAATCAGTAGCTGTCCTTCTGTGAACAACAATGGACAGAAAGGCCAGTGGAACCAAATGGAGAGCGATAACATAGGTGCATTTGTTTGTTCCCAGGTGCACTGTGGGCATCAGCACATATGAACTACTCATTCCCACTCAAATATCTAATCTGATGGTCAGGGACATTGCTAACACTGTATCCCTGAGGACTGCTGACACTGACGTTTCATGGAAACCCAAGAAAAGAAGGTAGGCAATGTAACAAGCTTAGCCAATATAATAAATGCACTTATGTTCTTACAAAAAGATTAGTTTCTTCTAAAAGTATATAACCAAAACTAGTATGTATATTTGTATCGTCTTGGTTAAAGTTCTGGGGAAATGTGCTTAAAAGCTTTTTTGCCAAGAATTAGATGAAAAGATTGATACCACTTTCATATTTGTACAGAAAATGTGTGGCTGGAGCCATCAGCCCATTAGCTTAGGTTTAAAAAATTAAACCTGGAACAGAGGGACACAGCTAGCCTAGCTCCGTCCAAAGACAACAAAATCTGCCTAATCTACCTACCACCCCTCTGAAGCTCTTTACAGACATTTGCAGTGTAAAAGCTAAAATCTAACCAACTTCTGCAGGGGTCTGTGTCAGAATAGTGTCTTAATTTGTTAGCCTTTGAGGTGCTGCAAGGCAGATTTTGTTACCTTTGGACAGAGCCACACTGCCGGCCCTGTTTCAAGTCTACAGCTAAAAAGCTAAACGGCTGCTGGCTCTAGCTAAGCTGCATATAAAGCAAACAGACATGAGAATGGCATAAATGTTCTCATCTAACTCTAAAGCTCACTTGACAAAATGTTAAATTCTTCCCTGAAGTCTAAAAGGAAACGGCTCTGGCTCTAGTTCATATGGCAAGGATTTGACAAAATCCCTTAACTTAAAAAGGATGCCTGAAACTTAAACTTGCATTCCAATTTTCAGAAGGGGGCACTTAAAAGCATTCTCTCTAATTTTCAGCAGGGGGACAACCATTGTTAACTCTCTTGCTCCAAAAAGCACTCTGTTTCTATACAAGTCTATAAAAAATACTACTACTAATCTGCCTTGATTAATCAACTCAATAAACATTTTCATAATAAGTGTATGGCCTCAATCGTTTCAAGTCTTCTTCAATACAGCATGTTTGTTTTGTAAATTATGTTCCCATTTATTTAAAAATAGACTTTAGGGGCGTGGCTAACAGCCGACCTGTCAGTCATGGTAGAGGCTTAGCAATGCTTATCCATGGCCCTATGTACATTTAAATTGCCATGAACCTGTTTTTAGGTGTTGTCCATGTTTTCATCTTAAAATTTGACCCTTTTACTGTTTTTGGCACTTCATCAAAGTTAATTTAACACTTTCGTCGCCTAGAAATGTCTTGTCCAGCAATCTGACAACCAAGCTAGCTAGTATAGCCTGACCGATAAAGGATTTTTAAGACAGATACGATACATATATGTGGGTTTTTTTAAATCCGATATTCCAATATATCAGCTGATATTTATTTAAAAAAGAAAATCCAGAAATGTGTAACAAAACATAAACAGATTTCCCTTATTAAAGTAATATGGTAATAATTTGTTTTAACAAGAGGAACATCAAAATATATTAAAGTTCTGATAAACAAAATGTATAAAAATGCAAACTTAAAATAATGAAACCTAATGTCCTTTGAATCAAAACACAATAACAAAAAAAATAATCATAGTGTTGCCAAAAGGGATGTTGTAGAGTGCCCCCTGGTGAACAAACTATGCAATATAGTTTATGCAAAATTTATTTTCATAAATAAATTTACATATTTTATGCAAAATATGCAATGCCAACACTCAACATGGTTGACTGTCCATTTTGTCCAAAACAGCAGTCAAAACCAATTCATTCATCAGAATCATTTATTTGTCATTATAAATGATTTTGATGAATTCTTTCTTTTTTTTTAAACAAAGGAAACAAAATGGTATTCAAAAGTAATCAACAAAAAACTCTATGAACTGTATGTCATTGGTAAATGATATAATTAGATTGTGTGTGGTTCATATTGTCTAAATGTTTCTATTTTTAAAAAATCCCTTATAACTAGCCTGCCATTATTTAAAAGTTACATATGCCTTATTTATGTTATTTATTTTGTTAAAATATTCAGGAACACCATCTCCTGCCTAAATGAAAGAAAACTTTCGGTTATACTTTTTTGTTCTTATTTTGCTTTTAACCTTCTTTTCCATACTTCCATCCTAAATGAAGTAGCTTAGGGTTTAGCTGTTTGCCAGTAGACCAAAGTTATCAAACCGTCAACTTAAACTTTTGTCAGTTTGTGCTGCTGTTGTTTTTCAATCAATAAACACCTGTGTTTCTAAGTGAAAACTTTGGATCCCCAAAGATGAAAATGTTCCTCTTTTCTGAATGGGAAATTGGGTGTTGACATAAATTACCACAGCAACTGCTCATTAACACCATTGATGGGCTGATTAGCTGGTCATGAAGTCACTGTGCACATTGTGAGCATAGCAATCAGCACCATATTTTTATCTGCAGCCAACCTCGTCCCAAACGGATGCCAGGAAAAGAAGGAGGGAGGTTTGATCAACTTAATTAAAGCCTATTTGACATTCAATGAGGTGGATTGGATCAGCACTGTGTAGAATAGAAATGAATGGAGGAGACACTGACAAATGAGAGCGAGCCAGTGTGCAAACAGACCAAAAGTGTTCTATGAACAGGATAACCATCAACTAGACTAGAATAACAATCATGTTGTCTCAGCCTCATATTATAAAATAGAAGTATCACCAAGGGGGTAAGCCAACCTCCACTAAGCGTACCTCATATGGTGCCATTCATTTTGGCACCAATTTAACAGAGAATAAGTGTTTAATAGCTTAAGTTGTCCAATTGTTTATTTCTAAGGAAACAGAGCAATGTATAAAAGGCTCCATTACCTTATACCTCACGTTATAGCTTTGTAGCAGGCGTTTTTTTTTTTAAATTGGCGATTGTGTCATAACCACGCCACTTGCTGTCGCATAGTTGACAAATCACCATATTGTCAGGAGAAGCTCGCAGACAGTTTCGACTTACATTAGCTGTTTAATTACTAATGTTAACTAGTATTTTAGTTAGCAATAATTAGCCTGTGCCTATGTTATCTCCTTACATATACCTACGTTCTTCGTCTGCAAGATTCCAAATGATTGAGATTTCTCTTGGCACAGCTACCAGAGGACTTACAACTTTCAGACATCTACGTTGTCAAGCTCAGTTTAAGGCTGCGCAGTAATGCTCAGCACTCACTGGAAAAGTGCTTCTAATGGCCTTCACTGGTCTCCGTCCAGAGCAACAGGATCTGTTGCTCCATTTCTTTCACTGTCTATGGGTATCACTCAGGGATGGATTTCCTTTTGTATGCATACACCCTGTTGGGTCTATGCAGCCATTAGTGGAGCTCACTCTCTCTTCATAAAAACCTGTTGATCATTAGTCTGTCAGTAGCAGCCTTGGAGCATGCAGCAATATCTATCTGAAAGCAGCAGTGCTTTGGCAGCTAAAATGTGAAATACACCTCAGACCCACAAACATGTGCAAAGTAGCACTACTGGGGGGTGTTACCACCTTTGACTCTTTTCCTGTTTCCAACGTTAGCTACATGATTGCCAGAGATGGGAAGTAACAAAGTACAAATACTTAGTTACTGTACTTAAGTGGCAACTTTTTACTTTTACTCCTTACATTTTAACACAAATAGTGATACTTTCTACTCCTTACATTTTTAAAAATTGGCTGGTTACTTTAGTTTTGTACAAGAGGTCGTCATGTCGGAAAATAGCGCCCAGGGGATTTGAAGAGTGAAGAAAATCAAGTTTGGTATATCCAGCAATCATCAGAGATGGCAAAAGTACTCACTTCCCTTACTCAAGTCAAAGTACAGATATTTTTGTTAAAAAATACTCTGGTAAAAGTAGAAGTAATGATTTAACTTCTTTCCTTAAGTAAAAGTAACAAAGTAAAGGCTTGGAAATTTACTTAAAGTATAAAAGTAGCAGTAGCCTTGCGAATGACAACCATTGTTAATGCAAAGCCACCTGGACCACACACACATGTTGCTAGAGTGCACACTGAGAAACTTCAGTGACCATAGAAAAAAGGCTCTTTATATGCCGTTGCCTACATTTTAAATGGATGTCTGCCAACAGCCCTAAAACATCATATATATAATTATTGTGACAGGGACTGGGACTCCAGGTTAATAAGATTCTGACCGAGTAGCAAGCAAGATATGAATTCAGTTGTGATTCTGTGAGAATTCACAGATCCAGTTTCTCTTTTTTAATCTTCCCCTTAACATTAACAAGGACTCTACATGTATGTGTGTGTGCTCAAATATGGCTTTTGGGAAGAAAATAAAGGATAAAATATGAATTACTAAACACACATTCATTAATGAGTTCCCCATACTTTAAGAGTTACGCAGCACTAATCTCAAACATCTCTCTCAGATAAGGCCAAAGATGATTTGGAATGTCTTGCTGCTGGTCTCTGGGATCTCTATTTTCTTCATTTTGAAGCATGTTGCCGTCCATACTGCTGTGTGCTAAAGTTTCCACCATCAAGCTGTGAATGAATGGCGCCGAATCTGTTGAGTCGTATTAGTGGTGCAACATATAGTATATTCCCATCCAATTAGATTGAATATGGTATCGAGGACACAAAAAATAATTTATTTGAAACTTGTTAGTAAGGATTAGATTAAGACTGTATTTAAAGCTGATTCTGGTTTCCAACTCTGCCCCAGGTGTGTCTGTTAAACTACGGACAGAGACAAATTCTCTCTTTTCAAGCTATATTACAATCAAGCACCATGCAACCAAGCTAACGGGATGAACGCAAACAACAAAATCACTAGGTCACTTACTTTAAATGTGCAAGAACTATACGCCACAACAACAGGCTTAAATGAACTGACAACAGAAGTTATACTACTTACAGTTCTCAAAGACGCACACACACAATCTCACCTGATTATCCTCTGATGGGACAGCTAGTCTCTTTTTTTTGTCTCACTTTTTTTCTGTGTGGCGTACACCCGCACTCGTGTGTGTGCCACACAGACCTCTTGTACAAAACTAAAGTAACGAGCCAATTTTGTAAAGTGTAAGGAGTAGAAGTACCATATTTGTGTTAAAATGTGAAGAGTAAAAGTAAAAAGTCACCACACAAAAAATATTTAAGTAAAAATATCAGAAAAATCTACTTGAGTACAGTAACAAAGTATTTGTACTTCGTTACTTCCCTTCTCTGATGGGATCCTTCTGTAAGTCATTTTGGGGTAAAATTTGGTTTTGATGAATTCTACAAGCAGTAATACAACAGGCTAAGCAATTGGCTCGTCCCAAACAGGCACATTTTCAACGGACACTGCACTAGCTAGCAATAAAGAGATTCCTTATTGACTTTCTACAAAAAATAGGTTCTAAGACAGTATTTTCTTTAGGAATGAATGAAATCCTCCAGTAAATGCTTTTAGACTGTAATAGACAGATCTGATAGGGGGCGTGGAAATCCAGGAACATGACAATTGCTATTACTCTGTAAGTCATAAATTTGCATCATTCAAAAGATGAAAAATGTTCATGTTTAGGAAATGAAATAACGATTCATGTTGATATCCTCAAAGTGAGTATTCAAACAGTAATGACATAAGAGGAGCGCCTCTGAATTGATAGGGTTGCTGAAACACCTTCAGACCTGTCATTACTGTTCCTCATGAAAGGAGCATCAAAAGAGAGGAAGATCCCCCACGGTGACATTTAGAAAGTTGCCATACTACTGCTTTGATATTTCAAACAGTTCTAGGTTTAAACATGTCGTCTTTGAAGACTCCCAGTTTCTAGATAATGTCAAAAATAATACTGTTACTTTGCAGAGGGGAGGATTTGCTTTATCAAACTGTTTTCTTGATAAAATCTGAAGCTGACTATATTGTACAAGCTCAACACGCACAAGGAAAGATATTCTGTTTTCTTCTTGTAGCCTGTGTTTGCATCTTTCAAACTATCACTGAAATACAATGCAGATATTATTGCAGATGGCTTTTCAGTTTAACATGTAGGTAAAATGCCAACCCATATGCCAAGAAATTGAAAAGTTAACTATAAGTAGGCACAGTAAATGGATGTACAATAATACAATCCCTATTATGTAGCTTCATATCAGATGCTACGGTAAAATGTGTTGATAACACAAAGTAAATGTCTCTGATGAGGTAAAAGCATAATGTAGATTGCCAGATATTTTATTAATAATCTAATTTTGTGTTTTGTGATCATCTCATTATAACCAGTCAACAATAAAGAATACCATTTATACAAGACTACAAATTGTACTAACGGACAATTACAATTGTTGAAATTAAAAACACTGTAAAGCAAAAAGCTTATTGCTATTATAGACAGCTATTCAAGCCAGACGAGACAGGTTTAAGGTGGAGTTTTTTAGTCCCCAGTTTTTTTAACAATGCACATGCTTATTAAACTCTGATCTCTAACAAGTTTATCATTAGTAGAGTGACCTTGAGTTGCATAATTACAACAGTATCTGATTAAACTGAAATAGTTGAAATTTAATAAGTAAACTTTTGATTATTCCTTTCAATTCATTTCCTGCCTTTTGTGTGTAACATCATGATATTCGGTCTCAATGCTGTTGTTATTCCACAAATGTGAATCCTTACGTGAATTAGCCATCACTACTGTCTATGAAAAGCAGCCCTGTTAAGAATGGTGCTCCTCCCCACCACCCACAGCAGCCCAATAATGGTTTGTTATGGCCATGCCCTGAAAAGTGATGATACCCCGCTTTGGCTGGCCATGCTTACTCACCGTTAAATAGGGATATCTCTTTTTTTTTTTACCCTGAACACCTTGCTCCACTGCTCTGTCCATCATAATAAGAGCTCTTGTATCCAAGCTCTGCCTGTGAGAGAGTAATCGGTGTGAAGCAGGGAATTACATATCACTTGGTATGCCTGGAAGCCCCTGCAAAGCCAAAGTCCTAATGAAATATTAATCTGCGGCTCCCCGCTAATGATAATGCACTATCAAGCATGAGTTGGCCCAACTGAGGCAGGCAGTTCCCTGTCACACTTGTGTTATGACAGGATATCCCTGCTATTACAGCCCACAAATGAGATTTGAATCTGTGAATTACAAAATGGTTAAAGGGGTTGATCGCTGCCATTATTAATTCTTTACAGCCTGATTTCCTCAGACAGTTGCACTATAGACCTTTCACCCAGTAGCTATAGACCATGTGCCCATTAAACTGAGAGGTCACACTGTCTGTGTTTGTTTCTCAATCTCTCTTTTTCACTTTCACATTTTTTCAAATGTAAGTTAAGCCATATTTGACTGCTTCTGTCTCTTACAAACTTCCCAACTACCATCCACCTCAAGTGGTTTTATTTGCCTTAACTTAAAGATGTAATTTATGGAGCCTTTAAGGAGACCGATTATTGTGTACTGTACATCACATTGTTGCCCACCCTCATAATTTAGAAAATATGAGGCTATTACTGTACTGCTGTCCCTTTTGCGGCATTTTCTCAAAAAATGATGTAAAAACTACAATCAACAAGCAAAGTAATGTCTTTGACAATTGATTTATGTGGGATGAAACTCCGCGCGCTAAAGAAGCACAGGATGAGGTGGTATATTCAAGGTTCAATATTACGATGCTTATTTTCAGGATCATACTTGTATTTTGGGTTTCTACTAGAACATGTGCATGCTTTAATGTTCAAAACACATCCAAAAGTCAAAAAAACTTTTTTTCCATAATTTTTTAATCATACTTACTGTCTGAATATACCTGTATTTACCCTTTTACTCTCCATTTTAGCACCTGTCTTTTGAAATCTCACTTCTTAAAATGAGACATTTAAAATAGGCCAATTTTCACAAAAAACTACTTTCTTATCACTTTGTGTGCCTTGGGTCTTTTATGAACAGACTGCCAGGGTAATGAGCTACTACGTACATGTTTTTATATAGCAGCAATATTATATTTCATACAAAAATAAGGTAAAAATATTGATTTCATTTAACCACAGGAGATCGTTGACAGTTCATGTTTTGCGGATCATGCTATACATTATGCGTGAATCATTGTATTATGGGTGCATAACAGTTATTTTAATTGATTAATCTGCTGATTCTTTTCTTCAATTAAATATGATCTGATTAATCATTTGAAATATTACATGTCACAATTTCCTAAAACCCAAGGTGGTGCCATCAAATTTCTTCAGTCCAAAATGCAAAAATATTCAGTTTACCATCACATAGACAAGACAAAGAAAAGCAGCAAGTCTTCCCTACTTTAAATGGACTTTATCAGTGTTAACCATTTTTATCGGAAAGTGGATTTAATAAAAGGCAGATTTCCAATTTTTGTCAATAGGTCAAATAACAGAATTATCGGTTATTATTATAGGTAATTTGTACAACTTGATGTGTTGTGTGTACGCTACACACTCAAAGAAACGTGCTGTACATTAAAGCCACAATGTGTAGGATTAGAAAATGTTTCACTTTGGTGCCTCTCCAGATGTAGTTTCAGAAGAGACACAGCAATGCACGCCATCCGTTCTAACCAGGATTGTCTAATTTTTTTCTACAAACAAAAAAGAATGCCATCAGAATGTTTTGAAAAAAGCTATTGTCACATAAAGAAATCTCCACATAAATATTTAAGACACCCTGTGGTACCCACTTGTGCTCACACAGGTTTGTTCACACACTTGCTCTATTCAACATCAGGACTACTTATACAAACAACATGAGTTGTGTAAGCCTACACACAGCAGACGAATATCTTAGGCCCCACTGTCCTCATAGCTTTTAAAATAATTCTGCAGTGCTTAGATGACAATTTTAAGCAGTCAATAAGTGTATCTTCATATTTCACATATGCAGTTTTAAACACCAAGGTATCCACCCAGACAGCATGCATATTTGAAATACAAGAGATCAAATCTACAGAGAAGTTATACTGATTGACAAGCAAGTTTAAAAGGCGCATTTTATCTCTTAGCTTCAAAAGGGAATATGTGGCTCTGTCCTGCATAGAGGAAACACAAGTCTCTTTTAACTTGAAACTAATTTCAGTCTGGCAAGGAGGGAAACATTTTACTGTAAAATAATAACCCACCTTCTATCATTTCTGCAGGAGATGCTATCAGGGCCATCGTAATGAAACTGGAGATCTAATCCAGGGAGAAACTCTGTTGTCAACAGTGATTTAAAACTCACAGCAGAGGCACCTCGCTGAGACAAATCCTCTTAGCCACTACAAGATGAGACTGAAGCAATGTTCCCTCCACAAGAGATGACAGAGTTTTGTGTGTCATCTTTGAATAGTCTCAACCTTGCTCGTGTGGGTGAATTACTGTAGCATTGAGCACCATAGTAAAAATGCATCAAAAGCAGATGGTTATTCCCTCATCTTTTAAAAGACTAAACATTTGCTTCAATTCAATTTTATTTAGAGTTATCTCAATACACTTTACAGATAGAGTAGGTCTAGACCACACTCTGTAATTAACAAAGACCCAACAATTCCAGTAATTCCCCAGTGTGGAGTGATTACTATAATACAGTACCTCTGGCACTGAGATCAAGAGGTCAAGGACAAGAGAAGGATGGATCGGGAGAAAAATGAGTTACTTACATTCTCTGACAAGCCAGATCCTGAGTGCAATTTTCAATTACAGCTATAGAGTGTGTGTGTGTGTGTGTGTGTGTGTGTGTGTGTGTGTGTGTGTGTGTGTGTGTGTGTGTATGTACTATATGACATACGTGTTTGAGTGTGTGTGCATTGCCAGTAGAAGGGGCAGCAGGCAGGATCCTGGCACGGACATGCTTGCCCATCAGGACATGACGAAGGGAACAGATGGAACTCTCTGAGGTGTGCTCTCAGCTCGCAGCCTCCCTGCTTCAGCCCGGCCACCTCCACCCCTACTTCCCCACACCCTCAGCACGCTGTCTACCTCATCCACCACAGCCAGCTGTGCATGGCCTCTGCAATTTCATCAAAGCACCTGGTCATTCTTTTATGGTAAAGCCACGGCCCATGATCCCTTGAGAATCTGGGTTTCTTGAAATGCATTGCCTTATGTCTGGGTAATACAATATGCAACAATAAAAACTGAGCTGATCATCTGAGTAATATGCAATATCGGTGGGTGGCCAGCAACACTGTGCCTATTTCACACAGCTGCTGTAATGATGCAATATTAAATTAGTGCTGTTAAATTATATGAGTTCTGCTTGGCCTTGGAATGGGTGTGTGCCAATTTCCGTCCCCTTGATTCAGGCTTGCCTAATTTATCCAAATCTTTATGAAAGATTTTTGATGCTGCAATTCTGAATATTTTGATGGGGGTATGTAAAGTGTAGTTTGTGTTGTTTGTGGTGACGAACCAACAAAGAATCACCAACCAACTGTAGTTCCCCTCAGCTCTATGGAGCATTTTAGTTGCATATTGCAGCTCATTGCTTTGGTTTTGCTTTAGTATTTTGGTTCATTCTCACCGTTATTATCAGCCTCATTTCGAGCAGCAGAATGCTACCTGCCCAGCACACAGCGATGAGATCCTGGCTGCAGACAAGATCTCAGTTGTCTTGAAGAAGTCATGTGACCTAACAGAAGCTTTCATTTTCTGTAAAAAAAAAAAAAAAAAGGAAAAAAGTACTGCAGTGAATTATTATTTAAAGTGCACATGCGCAGTAGCTAGGCAAGGACTACTACCCAATCAGAAGCAGAGCATGAGGGCATGGCACGCTAGTAGCTAGGCAGGTATTGTAATGATTTTCACGGAAGTAAAGGCTGGACTACAGTAGAGCTGTTTGGAGCAGTTTGTGAACAGTGTTTTTTTGTTGGAGATGGTAAGTCCCTTCGGGGTGGACTTTGGATTGTTGGTAAACCTATAACATGCACAAAAAGATATAACACAATAAAGGAGAGGGGAAAAGCCAACATTTTAAATATGAGAACTTTAAAACAATTTGAGTCAGTTTGTGTTTTGCTTTGCTAATTGCTAATAATTAAGACATAATCCCATATGCCAGTAGGATTTCTCTTTGTGAGTGATGGGAAAAACTGTTTTGAAAACAAAATCTTACGTGCAGCATCACATTTTTGTCCTGCTTGCAGTGTGAAAAACTAAATGATTGTGACTCCAGGCACATGCACTGAACATTGGTGGGAGCCCCATCCAATCCGTTTTTTAGCTATCTCTGCTTTCTGTCTGTTAACTCTGAGTTTGTTTTTGTCAAAGCGTGAGAATTTCCTTGAAAGGAACATGCTGTCTATTTATTTGTCAGTATTCTTCCACAGGCATATTTCTATGCAATACAGTATGATTTTAATTAATCTGTTTTCTTAAAGATAAAGAAAGGCAAAAGCAGTGCTTGCTTTTTAATTGTCTAGTATTGTTTGTGCATATGATTGCATTTCTAGTAACCAGTGCTGTATGTATTCAACAAGCATTCAATTCTGCCAGGTCGCACAATAACTCATTGTGTTTCAGCCAGCATTGTGGTGCTGCTGTTCTTTTCCTGAAATGTATTTACCCAGAAAAGACTGAGCATTGCTTTTCACACATCACACACTTACACCTGGAGATGCTTCACACGGTGCTCCCCTGAGTAGATGCACTAGAGCAGTTGGGGGTTGAAGACCTTGCTCAAGGGCTCTTAATTAGTAGTTGGGGGTAAAAGATTATTCGCTGCCTTCCTGAAACCAGAGAAGTTCAGTCTGTTAACCTTCTGCTCACAATCTTGCTTCGCTAACCTTGAGGCTACAGCCACCTTCTATTGTATAGAAAGGATGCAGCTAACAACCTGCAGTACAGCAAATGCAATCCAGCATTACCACATTAAGGTGTTTTCCATGCTTTTGTCCCCCACTTTACTCTAGTGTGAATTCAAAGGACCAAGACCGTCTTTTTCCACATCCTAATAACCTCTATAATCTGCCCAGTTCTTTCTCATTTATTATTCTTTATTGATTTTCATCAACATTCCTAAACCTCCCCCTAGCCAATTCTCCAATGAATCATTCTCCTCTCTCTCTCTCTCTCTCTCTCTCTCTCTCTCTCTCTCTCTCTCTCTCTCTCTTATGTTGTAACTCCAACTCTCAATCGATTCAATGCCCCGAGCACATGAAGTGTGCCGCTATTTTATTTTCAGTATAATACATCACAATCATGCATGCTAATGGTTTATTGTTCTGCAGACTGAGCTTGTACAGAATGCATTGTGCAGTTATGTTATTGTCAAAACTATTAATTGCAGTTTGCAGTGCTGAGATAACTCACAGTTTTTGACAGCTACTGTATGTTGTTGTTGTTATAAAACTTATTATATGTAAATAGGGGAAAAAGGATCTATCTGAATTAGCATTCAATTTATATACATAATCTGAGAATAGTTTTAGCAAAAGTTTAATCTCAACCTAAAAATTCAAAAATACAATCTATTCACTATTATTTCTATCGGTAGGGTTTTAATTACAGGTTTGCCACTTCTTTTAACAATGATACATAGTGCAGCAGAACTGGAGTTAGCAGTTTTCATTCAGCAGTGATCGGTCGCCAGTGGGTCAGATCTACTTACTGAACTTTTCACGACTGTGTCTTTTCTAATTTCCTCTTACTAGACTCCTGTGTAATTGTGATCTTTATCTAAGCAATGCCTTAAGGGATTAATAACTTGGGAGATGGATGTGGTGATGAATGATGCCGTGATGGTCCCTGTCTGCTACTGTACAAATGATTGTACAAATTCATTTATTCCGCTTCCTATTGCTGAACTTAACCGCTCTATTATTTCACTATACTCTCCATTGTGTTTGATGTTCATCTTTGATGCTCTGAGGCACCCAACAGTAAAGGGTTTAAATATGATAATATGATGTAATGATTTGAAACAAATCCAATGCTCTTCAGAATTGTAGTGAAATGTGTCTCTGCCAGAAACAATATCTTGAATATTATATACATACTGTATATATGTGTATACTGTATATATCCAACTCCCAAGTCTTTCATTTTTGTAGCAAGCTAGTACACGCTAATGCTTCCTTTGTGCAGTGTAGCTAGATAGCTAACTAAGCTAAAGTTAGCTTAGTTAGTTAGTTATGAGTTGATTGATAAAACCCATTTGAAACCAAACCCCTTTTAAAGAAGTCTTGAATATGCACGTAATGGCTGCATATGTATGGCCTGTTGTTAAAAGACTCAGACTAAAGTCCCAGGCAAAAAAACAGCATCCTGAACAGTTGATCCATGTAGAAGAAAGTGAAATAAAGAAACAGGGTTGTTCATGTATTGTAGTGTAGAGCTAGTAGTCCCAGTATTATGAGTATGTTTAGAAAAAATGTAGCTCAGAGAGTAAGTTTTTACTTGTTTTCAGGTGATTAACCGATGTGTTTAGCAAATGTAACACTATCTCAGGTAACGTTTGAGTTTGATTTTGTATGTAATATACATTGAGGGGTTATAATAAATCACTTGAAATGCAATCTGAAAAGTCATGCTGAGATACATTTTTAGACATACGATTTGAATCAGATGTCAAGACACATACGGATAGGGTTTCTTCTGAGTGAAGATCAAATTCTGTGTGATTTCGCTTTTTATAGAGCAGGCATATAACCTTGCAACCTAAAATTGTACCATAATGCACTCTACTCTCCAATGCCATAAATACAGCTGAAGAAAAAACAAATACAATTTACAGAAAATGAAATGGCAACGTGAAATTTCTATTCTTGAACACCAGTTGATTGAAAGCTTCAGAAAAACTACTAAATGGAGTAGTGACATTGTTTTCTTGACTACACTTTTCAACATCAAGAATGATCTTTAGACCTCAAAGAAAAAGATATATAGATATACAGTACCTCGATCTAAACTGGAAAAAAACATGCCTGACCTTGAATGTGACCAATAAGGTTTAATGAAAAAAAACATTTAGTTATGTTACAAACATTGTGTGTGTTTTTCATGTAATACAGAACAATGTGTTGGAGCATGTTAGTACACTGTACCTGCACAAAGGTTAATTATTGGGCTCAATCCCCCCCCAGCAGTACAAATTTAGAAAATAGTATAATACATGTACTCTCATTTATAATGAATCTCCTTTGGTGCAAAATATATTTTTTAAATCATGTTTAATGCACGAATAGCTGCTCTGCTGTTTTTTAAATCATCCATTTATGGACTTGAAAGTTGCTGAGTTAGGCTCTCAAAGTCACACAGAGCTATTCCTAGTTCAGACCATCAGCTAAACATTTCAGTGAGCTACTTCAAGACAAATTTCTTGATTTATCAAAGATCAAGTAATGATATTTGTCCAAGAGTAGTTCAGCAGATTAGGAAGCCCGAGTGTGTGGGAATGACTCATGATGGGGTTGTAAAACTGCAGCAGAGTACTTACTTGCCACACAGTTTAGTGGATTAAGGATTGCCACAATCACACTTGCTTAGACAACTGTGTCAACAAGAGAAGCATCTCTCGAAATACTGGCTAAATCAATGCACCGCTCTCTGTGATGCCTTAGAGGTTATGCAAATAAACAAGGCTGGGTTGTGACATTTTGAAAGCCCTGGATGGATCGCCCCTATTAGCAAAGGCTTTGACACATCTTAAAAGATACTTTCCTCTCTCATGTTGAAGGTTTATTCCACTGTCTTCACTCCTCTTTTATTGTGATTTGTGGTCAGCAGGTTCAGCGGTGAGTTCTTATTGTATAAAACAAACACAGCCCCTGGTGTAGGGGAGTCCACCTGTGCAATGGAAGCGCAGAGCACATACCTGATTATATGTTGCATCACACTGAACAAATATGGTGAAGAAACCAGGGCTTACTGAAACCAAGGCTGCTCTATGTTTGTATCTCTCTCGTTGTTACACAGTAGTGATTCATGGTAATGAAGCCTGTAGTGCAACAAGCTGTGCATAGCTACAGAGTGGGCAGTTTCCCTCAACTGCCATCAAAAGCAATAATTGCTCGTATGCAAAAGTTCAGGAAAAAAATCATAAAATGAGAACACCAATGTAATATTCACTCTCCCCATTAAAGGGTGAATATTGTTTGCACAGTGCACAAGTGACGTGCTACCCTTCATTTAAAGTGGTTGCAGCACTTAACTGATGAGATGACAATAGCCTAAAAAAAGCACATTATTGCAGATGAAGCCGCAATTATCTGGTTAGAAGTCCTTAAACAGAAAAATTGTAAGAATAGGGGGGTTGATTGAATTGTGACATACCACTACTCAATTAGGGATGGGATGTAAAAGCACTGATGTTACCTACAATTACCACTGTGGTTTCCTGCAAATTATTCCATTATTACCAACAAAAATGTAAACAGACATTGGACGTTTGCCAGATAGTCATGCCACTTCCATTCACCATGATTGTTATAAATCTGGTGACAGTTCATTATAATAATCACTTGTAACTTGTGCAGAAATAAGCATTTCAGATTTTGTTATTTGTATTAAATGGTTAGCTTTAAAATCATTTTTAAGTTGTGAATTAGGGAAAGGACATCCATTTGAGAGTAAGTTGACATCTAGTAATTAGGTACTAAATGTGTTGCATTTACTAAGCACAATGAGACTGCAGAAGGGGACAATAACAAATCGTACCACCAAAATATGGCATTACACATAAAGTCAGACACCAGCTTTTCTATTAATGGAAATGTTCTATTTGTCGTCCAGGCACTAGGCCCTATGTGGCACCATAAAAGCATTTAAAGTCATAAAACATCCTCTATTGTGCGGGACAGGCACACTGTCATTGACAGGAATATACAACCTTATTACTTATTGTCAAATATTTAGCTTGTGCAGGCAATCACAGTGGTGAAGAGATGTGAGGATGGGAAGGGATGTCAGAAATCCAATGATGCCAGTACTGAAGAAAACTATAGATTTTTTTAAGGGTTCAAAGTGGACTCAAATTGCTAAATGAAAGGCATGGATAGTCATCAATTCAATGTTGTAGTTGTGGCCATTAGCAGATTAGCAGCATCAATATGCACAGTACAAATATGATTATTCCACCAAAATCCTCACATTTCATTGTTTAATCATTATGAATACTTGATTAGCTATAAGAATAAAGTACACAACTAAACTAATACTAAAACAAATTACTAATTCAATATTTAAACAGTGATAACACATGAATGATTTCTTAATGTGTTTTTAATAGTGAAGTTATGTATGATATAAGCCTACATTAATAAATAACAATGCAGTTTATAGCATGTTATTTCAGGCAAATACCTCATGTTCTGCTGCTCTAAGTGTAACCCCTATTGATCATCAGAGCTGGCAATAGCAATAATAATACATTATAAATACAGCCTTTTACCAGTAAATGCTTTTACAGATGCCCAAGTCTTAGTACGTAGTTTCTGGTCTTGGAGTGAACAACAGGGAAATTATTGTACTAGGAGCAGAAAGTTCAGCAACAAAAACTATGCAGCTGTTGATAAGTACCAAGGGTCATGACTAGACACAGTCATGAATACTTAAAGTGGTGCCACTAGATGAAAAGTCTAAAGGTGTGGCAGGTAACATCAAAGTGAGTTGAGGAATATTTATATCAACCCCAGGATGCTGCTTTGTACAGATACCTCTCTGCATGTACATTCTGTTTTATTCAAAAGGCAAAACATGGCATATTTAAGGGGGGGTGCAATGACTTCCTACCCCCTACTTCTGGTGCCCTTGCTTGGACCACACCAATCTTCAAACTTGGCCTTCATTTTGATCTAACCCTAACCCTCAAAGGTGCAAACAGTACCAGCGTTGCTGTCGCGGCTGGTTACGCAGGGGGAGCATTGTAACCATAGTTCTATGAACTGTGGCATTGCCCTCTATCTCATCTCTATAGGCTTGAATATGTGAGTGGTCAAACCTGTACAGATTATTAGAAGCAATAGGAAGTAACTATTTTCTTCCATACAAAGTTGGTTAAATAAAAAAGTAGTGCAACACACCTAATAAACTATGATAATGTCCTCTGTTTTGGGCTACAACTCTACAACATTCAAACTTAATTGTCAATTAATTGTTAATTTTGCTTTCTGGAGCGGATTGTCTGATTGTTTCAATTCCATTGGAAATAATTGATTTTACTGCGAAATCTTGGTGTGTTCATGTCTGAAGTCAGGCTCATATCCTCCACCAACACCACTGGCTGATTTGAAATGACTGCTGGGATACTTGTTTAGGCCAAGTTAACACAACTCCGCTCCAGAAGCAGCCTTAATTAGTAGCTAGAACACTTCCAGAGATTTGGGCAAAATGCGGACTTTAAATTGGGACAGTACTTGGGCTGTCAATGATGGTGTTTCACAAGAACACACGTACAAACAAGAACACACATTGAGAAAGGGTATATGTTGACCCAGTCATTAAAGCACCATGGAAAGCAACATGAATTCAGAACTATGAACAGCACAACAACAGGCTGCAGTTCAACTGGACTTTGAACAAACTTTCCTGACTTTGTTCATCAGAGCATTGTGTTATGTATTGTTAACCCTGACTTAAATATTTTCTCCGCTGACTTAGGAGTTATAGTCACAGGTTGGAAAAGTTGCCTGGCGTACTGCAGTCTTTTATTGCTGAATTGAAATTGAAGCAGGTAGGGCTATTCTTTGATTATGGGCACTTGCTTTTCAATGTATTTAGGAGGCAGTTGCCAAGAAGCACAGAGTCTTATTGTACTACCATACCCAAATTTTTTCCAGCCAAAATATAAACTACTGACCTTGACTCACTTCCATATCCATGGGGCTGCTGAAGTGCCAAAAAAATGTTATGACATCTGCAGCCTCTTCCCTTAGTGGCTGCGTAACATGAAGTGCTGCGATGTGAAAAAAAACTGTTTTCGTTTTTCACCCACCATTCATAAATAGATCCTTGTGTCTCCATTTCACCAGAGGACAATGAAGTCATATCGAGGCATATCACACAAATCTCTATTGGCAATGTCTGACATCAAGTCTAATCTTGTCCGTCCTCCATTTCATTTTACTGCTGGTTTAACAGACTATTATGTTTTTAGCATTTGTGGTTTCCAGTGCAAAGACCCTCCTGTGTCTTATTGAGTGACTTCTCATTTAGGCAGGATACTTGGTTTGCCACGGCTGTGGATGTGAAAAAGCCTCATAAACCTTCAATCAGTCATTTATTGTTACCGTCCAGCTTCTCTACCAGATCAAAGCTTGTTAAGGGCTCCAATGGGCTATGTGTTACAAGGTGCAACAGTTTGGTCCTAAAATGAAATGAAAAAGAGATCAGGGAGAAGACAGAGGTAAATTGTTAATCAAATCATTGTTGCATGTCATGTCAAGAGTGTCATCATGTATATTGCATGTGAGGTTTCTATGCATGTTGATTGTCCATTATTCCTTTTTCTGGCAGTGTGTTTATCAGTGTTGAACCAAAAAAATTAAATGTTCTGAGTCGTCTCTTTATTCCGATATTCTCATCTCTTGCTTCAGGCGAAGACAGCATTACACCAAATGTACACCCACATGCATAATTTCAACAGTATCCCCTTTGGTGACAAGTCCATTCCCACAAGCATTATCCATAACATCACACTCCAAAATAGCAAGAATGTTGAAAGATAGTGTAAGATATAAATGCAAAAGCACATATTTTAATTTCCCGTCATCACATCTAGTAAATCACATGTACAATGACACATTTTCTTCTTTCTTGTGTTCCCGCACAGCCTGCTTGAGGGTCTTTAATATAAAGCCATTTTTTTATAAATGTAATGATTAATATTATGCTGCAGTGTAGACTATAAATTTAGAATTATTTATTGATTTCAGTCAGGGGATTTTGGCTCTATGTGACATATGAGTCTGACCAACCTGTGCTGCAATGCAATGCCTGTGGTACACATGAAGTCATGCATTCAAAATCCCATTAGCATGGCTTTGACCAGTTTTACATAACGCATCCCTGGATACTGTTGCTCCCACCAGGACGTGAATAAAGCATAAGGCCTTATGCAGTATCTGCTGTGTTCTAAATATCCCCTCTTAACTTTTTATAAATGTGCTGTATTTATCATTTGAAATTCTACCACAAAAGCCTCTGTGTATCACTGGGGGAAGGAGAGGGAAATGGCAAAGGGAGTACTGGAATAAATTATTCGCAGACAAATCTTTTATTCCAACGCAGAGCATAGAAAACAAGTGTGCCAGCTCCCCCAATAATTCAAGAGGTACTTTTCTTTTGTTCTTCTCTTTGTTTTCAGTGCAACTGTGAATATAGAAGTTGCTAAATAAGGCCCCTCCCATTTCCAAACTCCCTTTCGAGCTTTGTCTGTCTTTCTTTTTCACTTTGGCAGTCTCTCTTAAGCAATAGATCATTACCTGTTTTCAATAACTCGTACCTCTGAATCAGGTCTATAATTTAAATTACAAGTGACAAAGTCCAGTCTTGAAGCTGGCGAGAGCATCCCCTTCAGTGTTTATTAAGTGTGCCAATCTAATAAATTACCTGTGCTGGCCACATAATTGAGTTGACCTTATAAAATAACAAGAGGGATGGCTCTGATGTGGTGCACAGTGCTTCACACCTTCCTCTGGCCCATATGACCCTTTTTCTCACTGTTTGGACTGGATCCCTCTTATTAAGACTCCATTACTGCCACACTATCAATATTTCATCCTTATATTCCTCCAGCTGTAAGCTTTGGTTACGGTGATGATAGTCAGAGAAGAGTAGACTTGGTCAAAGGAATGAGAAGGAGGGAAAGGGAGGGAGAAAGCTTTTTCATCATGCATCACTGAATGGAACTGTTTCGGTAAACGTGATCTTATAAACCCACATTCATGTTTATTTTCATAAGATCACGTTTAAATGTTTTGCATGATGAGAGGAGCTTCAAAACAAGACGTATTACTTTCAAGCCTAGTTGTGTTGAATGCCCGAAGGGTCAAATTTACAGCCCTGAACTCATTTCTCTATAGAAAAACCTCATAACAAAGGTAACGTCAGCTGATTATAAACTGTATATGTGTCTTGCTTCTCATTTATCCTGTATTATTCAAAACTGCTTTCATTTTCAATCAGTATTTAGGGGTTTAACACATTGTTAAAGAACGTCTTCCCAGTGTTTTTTTGGAATTTATGAGTGTTTCAAACTTTTTTTCCACCACCAGTGAAGGAATTCACACTGAAGCCTTTCACTCACAAGCCCACCTTGTCTAAACTTCAGCTTGTTGCCTTGTTTCCTGTGAATACTAAGGCTCAAAAAAGCAGGATTATTGCAATAGCGGAGGAGTAAGCAGCTTCTGGGTAAAACTCTACAAGTCTTAGTGTGGCATTCTGTTCTTTAGTAAAGTGTGTTCACTCTGCTAGCTGAGTTTTATTGATCATGCCGAGCGTTGCGTCAATCTGAGGAGTACTGCAGTTGCTCCAAGAATGTTTCAAGGCCGGCCGTGCTTCTACACCTGGGGTTCAAATGCATGCTTGAATTATTGATGCCCCACAGGTGTGTACAGTATGGTAAATGATGCATTGCCTGCATCTTTTCATCCACACTGAGTTGCAGCCTGTATTTAGAAAGCAATATTCACTGCTAGAAGATGTTATTCACTCTGAAGGTCCATTGAATGTTATGAATGACCACTACAGATTCTTTTATCATAACATTTAAACGTAAAACAATCATCCACTTGTGGTGTAAAAGAAGGAGGAATTGCATAATTTCTAAGCTTCCACCAGCCAAAGTACTGCAGTGATGCAGATGTTTTGTACAACATCAAGATGTGTTTGCTTGGTTATGTGTCTGTTTTACTCTCTAGTGTGTGTATATACTGTATTGCGTATACCCACTGCCTGCCTGTATACCGTGTTTGTACGTGTGTGTGTGTGTGTGTAAGAGAGAGAGATCTTGAGATACCTGGCATCGCTGCTGCCTCTGTTTGTTTGGCTCCAGGCTTTCAGACTGTCAGCACGAGGGCTGTGTAGTGAAACAAAACATGCTGTCATCTTCGTAACAAGTCTAGCCGCCGGGACTCAACACACACCTCAGTGACGAAAGATGCTATGGCACAGTCTCCACCATTCTGGCTGCAGCAGTTGACACTTAGGACCACAGTCTCTCTGGGAAATTGTAACATTATGAAACACTGTTGGTGTGTTTCTCCACCGTATTTCTTTAAGCTGTATGCAGCTCAGTCAGCCCACTACACAGGGTAAATGTAACAAGACGTTAATCATGCATCTACTTGGCAATTCAGCATCACACTCTGTGTGTCATCACTGATAAGATTCAAACGTGATAACCTACAAGAGGTGAAAATGCCTTATTTCTCTGAATTGTTTTTCTTCCCCTGCAATTCTGAGCCAACTTTCATGTTGTTTGTCTTTGCCCATCTGTTTTCTAAACGCCATGCTCCTAGAGGCACATCAGCCTTGGTCTGTAAGCTGTTACAGACGGGAAGTCAAGCGCCTCTTTCAATTACTCTCTTATTGGTTTAGACCTCCCTCTGGACAGGCCAGGCCCAGTGTCAATCCTGCTCGTAATGAGAGGAGATCTCTCCCAATGGAGGAAGTGTCTCTTTGGGTTTACGTTATGTGTCCTCATGCTCTAACCCGACAAATAGGAAGTGCAAGGGGTAGGGGTTGCGTGTTTGAGCATGTGTGCATTGAACGTGTGAGAGTGTGTTTTTGTGTATTGTCTTCTTAACTCTGTATTTGACATTTTCATTTCACACACATATAATATTTTCCCAATCTCCATCATCTATGTGAATCAAATCTGTGACCGGCTAAGCATCAGTGTTTGGAGCCACATTTGACATTTTGTTAAACAGCGCATGCTGCCCTTTTGCCTGCCAGCTAGTTGTCTTCTGTCGCTAGCCAGTGCAATAACACATAACACCAAAACCTCTCCACCAACTAAACTTTTTGCTCTTCCCGAGGGATTGAAAATGTGTTATTTGTGTGTGTGTGTGTGGCATGGGTGAATGTGTGTGATTTCCCAGCCAGACAGCTGTACACCAGCCCAGTGTGAAGGTCAGAGTACAGGCCGACTAGCAGCAGGAGATGTCACACCAGGACAGGCCATGGCAGCCATGCACAAAATTGCCTCAACAGATCACAGACCTCCACCCATCTGCTGTGACGCCAGATTGGGGGGTTGCAAAAGGTTGAATTCAGTGGTTGAGCTAATAGCCCTCAGTGAGATTCACCACAGTAGCATGGACCGATTTGTAAATGAAGTGTCTGTTCCCTCAGAGATTTCTGGATTATTAAAATAATATTGAAATGCTCTTTGATTTTTATTGAGGTTGCACTACACAGCATGATCGGATGATGGTGGTTGATGATTAATTAAGTCTTCATATAGTCTTGTGTGTTTTAATTTAACTTTAAGCTATTTAGCAATCTCGCAATATTAGTTTATTTACATGACTGTTTAGGCTGTAGTTCCGTTATTTATCATTTCTTAGAAATGTTACAGGCATGACATGCACTGTCAGGAAGTAATATGCCTTTCCTGCCAGATGTGACAAGATGATGATCTATTTTGTTGCAAGACAACATTTTCAGGACAGCATCAGAGATAGGAGATACATAGTAGTCCTAGATTACCACCGGGTCTAACAGTTAAATCATGTCTTGCCAACTTTGACAACAAATATGTCCACCTGGCAGCCTACGTCACACCACCACCTGTGATGGTGGTAGAATAACAGCCGGAGTTGTCAAGGTAAATATAAAAATATTGCTAGTCTGTCAATAAGAAATAGCTAAGGGAAAATACAGACAAATAAAGATGTGTTTTTGTTTTTCTGGGACTGCTGGAGTGCACAGATACACCTCAAAAGCACAAGTAGCATTGTAGTTGCAAAGTGTTGCAACAGAAGTGGGATGAAACTATAATTCAGCAGCACATCATCCACTCTCTAAGAAACTGACAAAGTCAGAAATGTGTAAACAGCAACACCACCCAGCACAGGCATCACAAAAATGATTTGACTAAACTTAAGACACAAAAAATGAAGTGACAAGTGCAGTGCAGTGACTAAGTTTCTGCGTCAAAGTTTAATTACATTCTTACAGTGTGGAAATTACAAAAGTGCTAACCTCTGGAAGAATTTGATGGCTTGCAGTCACACTGCATAGAATATGTATTATTATTATTATTATTATTATATACAGCTTAGAGATTGGTTGGGGGGCTGAACAAAAAGTATGTGAGCAAGCGCCTTTCTGTCGGCAGTTTCTATTTCTGTTTCCGTTCCTTGTGGCTGATGTGTCCCATCTTGGAGGAGTCAATCTTCCTCACAAAGGAGGAGCCTGCCTTCCCCGGGGACATCGTTTATTCATGTATCAGATTTATTTTTTGCTGCCATGGCCTCCCAGGATTCACACCGCATTTATTACAGGGGGTAATGAAAATTGAATTCATATGGCGAAGCCCTACATGCATTGTGTGACTTGGGTGCAATGTGAAGGTCTCCTCCCTCCAACATAGTTGGCTGTAACCACAGTTCCAAAGTTGAGATAGAAATGTGCAGTTAAAAAAAACTTGAAAGTTTGAAAGGAGAAAAAACTGTTGATTTGAAGTTAATGAAAAATGAATATTTAAGCATGGAAAGTTTGTTTTTGTTTCTTTTGCAGTTGCAGTTTGCTGCAGGGGAAAATTCAGCTGCTGGTAGAACTGATTAAAAAAACTCAGTTTCTCTTTGGAAGAGGGAAAACATCAACATGAAACAATTGATTGCATCAATGCAACTGTCATCTTATGCTTATCTTATTCCAAACACGAACACTATACAAATTTAAATGACGTAGTATATGACGAAGAGACTGGGAAGCTTGGGGAGTCTCGAGGGTGCCGATACTCAGGGGAGCGTGTGAGAGCCAGGAGCGTGGAGCCTAGGAGAAGACACTGGAGCTGGGAATGGAGACGGAGACAGCCTGAAGCAGGGTGCCGTGGAAGGGGGACTGAGAGCAGAAGCCAGCTGACTGGAGACGGAAAAAAAGGAGTGGAGGTGATAACTGCGAGGGAGAAACAAAAAGAGGTAAGTCAACATTAACCATAGAACACTCAAGAGAACAAAGCTTGTAGAGAGTTTCACCTGTGTGACTGGAGCAACGATCAAGCAAAGATGGGTTGAAGAGCTGGGGTTGATATATATTGATATACAGTGGAGATGGAAGGCAGGTGTGAGCGGTGGGAGCAGGTGATGGTGGATGAGACTCAGGTGTGTGTGGTCAGCTGGCGTCAGCAGGAGGGAGATTGACAAAAAAAGAAAACAGCAGGGACAAACAGGGCAGGCCAACAGAAAACTCCAATAGAAAAATAGTAAACGAAACAAATACTCACGGCCAGCCGGACCCCAACCATAACAGATACTAATTTTTAAATGCTAACTATGTGAGAAAATTTAATTTTTTACGATTGCTATGACAATGTTTTCATTGTCATATCAGTTTTCCTAAACTCTTAACGCACCAACACAGCTACAACACACAACTGGCAGCACGGTTAACAAATTTTCAAAATACAATAATACACTAACACAATACACTATGTCTACCAAAACATGTCTCAAAAAAAAACTTTCAAAACACTAACACATGTTATTTCTCAACAGAAACATTTAATTATTCATAGCCCAATGTCATAAAAACACTAATATCGGGTGGAATTTCAGAAACTGCATTATTTTTTTTATGTGTCAGGTCTGCTCTTATACAATAGATAATAGTATATTGTATTGACCATAGATTGTGTTTTACACTGCAGTTTCTTTTGAAGCCTTTCTACATTTTTGTTTTGTTGGGTTTAGTAAATGCATGCATTTGTTTCTTTTGTTGCAGAAATTCAATGAGCCATCTCAGAGTAGCTTTATAGAATGTGTCACCTCCCGATGTGAGTCAAGTGCAGATTTGAGTCGCACATTTGTCACCTTGCGACGAGTGAAGATGTGAGTGTCACATGCGTCACTTTGCAATAAGTAGCCTACAAGAGGCTAAGACACCTGTACTGTCAGTAAAAAGGGACCTATCTACCTATCTACATAACGAAGTTTGTTCACTGCTGGCTACAAGGTAGCAATCAAACACAACAAAGGTCGTCACTTGAATGGCGTTTTGAGCTAACATTAGCAATCAAACAATCATAGATAGCTAAAACGTTTTTGAAATGATTGCCATCTTTTGTTATTGTTTGTAATGAGAAAAGTCTATTATTTCATGGAATTCACAAATTGAGCATGCGCGGCTCAGTGGTAGAGCGTTTGCCTGCCAATCGGAAGGTTGGTTCAATCCCTGGCCCTGCAGTCCCATGTCGAAGTGTCCTTGGGCAAGACACTGAACCCCCGAGTTGCCCCCCGATGCTGCGCCTCGGCATTGTGGCGGCAGCTTTAAATAGCTCTGAGACTCGGAGACTCTCTAAACTGTATTTTGTTGCATTGTACATGTGTAATGACAATAAAGTTGAATTTATCTATTTGCACTTGACTCACATTGGTCAGAGACAGAATGTACAGTTTATGAAAAAAGTGAAAGAGAGACAGAATTGTCTTGGTACTCATCTTCCTCTCCCTCGTGGAGGAATTGTTCTTACTTTCTTTCTGTTGATCTTTACTGTATTATTCCTTTTTCTACACAAAATCCGCCCAAATAGGTCGTCTTTTACTGTATGTACTACTGTTACATATCAGCTTTGGCCAGGTTTGCGCAAACAAACAAGGAATGTGACTTTTGAATGTGACTGTATTCCTTGCTGTCAATGACAACACTCACTTAATGTAACATATAAAGAATACTGTAAAAAAAAAAGATGGTCATGCGATTGAAATAACCTCAACAGCTGAGTGTGTTTCCCACGTAGATGGGAATCAGCTGTGATTGATCTATTTGCATAACTTCAATCAGTTGTCTCTCATTTACAGTAACAATGGAATACATGTAAAATTCAGGGGATATATTTGTGTTTCAATTTACAATATAAACAGCTGTTCACTTGGACTTTAGCCTGTAAGTTAGGTTTAGAACATGATGTTCTGACATACAGTGTGAAAGCAATTGCAAATTTGTCAGTAAAAACCCATTGTTTTGGTCTTGGTTGAGCTTGTGTGTGAAAGTTCAAGCATTTTAAATTTGTGTTAACTGCATGGATTTTGTGTCAAAGTAACAAGAAATTAATCGTATAGCCTACACAGACAGATGTTGTGCTGTTGACTGTTTAGGAAAGTTACTAAAAATTTTGAAAAAATTGTCATAGATGTCTGTTCTAAATGAGCTTGATTTCAAGTGTGCTATTGATGGACACTATCCACAACAGAGCATACACAGGAAAGCTGTTCACAGCTGGAAAAAAATCTTGAAAGTGGAGAGACAGTTCCAGGAACATCTCTGAACACCAAATGAAAAGTATTACATTGGAACAGACATCATTTCCTTTGCTTTTGTTCTGTAAAATTGGCTGTAGCTTTCTAAAAACAGTTTGGTTAATGTCCATCTGTGCACATCTTGTTTCATTTCCTGTTGTGAAATACAATAATTTCCTGCAAACTAACTGAAAAGAGCTAGCAAGTTAAACATACATCCAGTAAAGGCTGATTAAAACTGTAAAATAACAGTGACTACAAATCACAAAACAAAGACATTCCATAAACAAGAGTTAGACCAAATTCTGTATAGTCACTATAAATTAGTCGACAGAAAGCTGCTCAACTGTTCAGCCTTGATTTAAAAAATATTGTATGATAAAATGCAAACTCCTTTTTCTGTTCTAGACTGGTAAAATACATGCATTTAAGTGGTAATATTCCACATTTTACATTACTGGATTCTGTTCTTTTGGGGATCACGTGATTGGTTGGTTTCATGGATGGGTGGATGGATTGACTTACAAACTGAATTATTCATTTGTTTATTTATGGGCTCAAATGAAAACTTTGGTTATTTCTAGTGACATTCCAGCAAATTCACAGAGGACCGGCATACTCAACTTGAAACTTTCCAAATATGAAGTGATTGCATGCAGGCTCACTTATATGAAGTCAGTAGCATACATAGATTAAAATAAGCAGACTCAAGCTATAGTGAGGCTTATTCACACTGGGACAGGGAGTCAGGAACCTTCAGTCTCTTTCCTTTGAGGAGTTTTCATCTCCTCCTGCTTCATCTTCAACCCTTCCTTTTCAACTCACCCTGGTCGTTTGTCTCCTTTACCTTGAGTATATTTTTCCTTCATCTGTCTCTGCAATGCATTCTGCTGTGCGGTCTGCCTGACAGGTTGGCCTTTTTAAATGGCCCTTTGTCATTGTGGGAGGCGTCAAGTTTCTTTCATGAGCCGTTTGCCCTCAAGTATAAGGCAAAAATGACCAGGAAAGAAAGAAGGAGGAAGATGTCGTGGTAGAATGAAGAGAGAGGAGGAGATGGAGGGAGGCAGAAAAGGGTCAAGGAAAAGAGGGGGGAAAGGAAAGGTGATTTAAAGAGAGAAAATAAATCCTGCTCTGTGAGAGAAGATTTTTTTGCGCCTGATCCAACACCAAATTATAAAAGGTAATCTCTAGTGGGGCTCTGTCACACAGTAATAATGTGGGCAGGTGAAAAGGAATCCTACATCCTTAAGAGCGGGTGTATAGAGCCAGCTGATTTTTATCAAACATGGCTGATCAGGCCTTTGCTGTTGGCATTTTTCACTCTCTCTCTTTTTGCGCCCCCTCCTCTTTCTCTCATTACTGTCCTACAAGCTCACTGGGTCTAGCCTGCTGACATGCTTCAGCACGACCACTAAGCACATCCCCACTGTCGGGTCTAGAGTTCACACCGCTGACAGTGACAATTCATTAGTGTCCACTGACGCACAGCCAAACTCTAAGTCATAATACCACAAAGCATTCCTTTCTTTCTTTTTTTTTAGATCTTTCCTTTTTTCCAGTTTCATCTGTATCAAAGAGCAATAAAAACAAAACAAAGTGCTCCATTCCTTTCTATCAATATCCTAAATCAATTAGATGGAGAGTGAATGAAAATGACAGGCAATTCACCCGAGCATCTGGAGCCACAACCTGAAAAAGAAACAAAAAAATAACACGCTCATTTATGTGTGGCTGGCTTCCTCTGTGCCTTTTAACGCTTTAATTAAATTGGATCAGCCTCCTAATTAGTCTAATTGAAAAATTATAACTTGATTATGTCATATTACGGCTCTGTAAATCTAAAATGCTTATTTGCTTGACAAATACAGTGATGTCTGCGTATTTGAAGTGAACATGGGATGGCCTTGGCCATACCGAGGGAAATGTGCAGAACATTGCAGATCCCCCATTTGTGTTCAGTTGCTCTCCTTTAATCACTAGAAGCTCAGTCAATTAGAGCTCTTTTCATTTTATTTTAATAACTAATCTGGGAATTGGGGGTCTAGGCATGATGCACAGACTGTAATTCTATTCAAAATATACGGCCACACTTTTAGTTTTTCTTCGTGGGGATTTCTGGATGGGAAATGACAAAACCCAAGGGCTGGAATGGCTCTTCTTTGAACCACATCAGCTATTGCTTAATGATGTCAGATTTGCTGAATTGAAAACAGGCTCCTGGAGAAGGAATTGTTTAAGGTGATGATGATATCAATACATGTCACAGCTCCCCTATAACAGGGAGGGGTAAACCAGGAGTAATGATCAGCAGCTTACAGTTTTTTTCCAACTGCTTACACACAAAACCTTCTCATCACTCAAAGTGCAAAACTACACACAGAATCTCCAAAACCATAAGCCATTTCTCAGCTTTTCAATTGCATAAAACACTTTTTTTCAAAACATTACACACAATTCTCTACCTAATAATGCACAGTGCGTCGAGTCGACTAGAGACGAGGCGAGTCGAGCTGTTACCATCCATCCATCCATCCATCCATCTTCATCCGCTTATCCGGAGTCGGGTCGCGGGGGCAGCAGCTCCAGTAGGGGACCCCAAACTTCCCTTTCCCGAGCCACATCAACCAGCTCCGACTGGGGGATCCCGAGGCGTTCCCAGGCCAGGTTGGAGATATAATCTCTCCACCTAGTCCTGGGTCTTCCCCGAGGCCTCCTCCCAGCTGGAAGTGCCTGGAACACCTCCCTAGGGAGGCGCCCAGGAGGCATCCTTACCAGATGCCCGAACCACCTCAACTGGCTCCTTTTGACACAAGGGAGCAGCGGCTCTACTCCGAGCTCCTCTCGGATGACTGAGCTTCTCACCCTATCTCTAAGGGAGACGCCAGTAGCGTCACCAGTAGTGGAAAATGCTATAAGACACACAAATCTAACAGGTAGTGACTTGCCTTCCTTTTTTAAACACAACCAATCAAAATGCTTATTTACCAGGGCATACACACTCGTCACATGTGCAAATTGATTATGCTTAACTGAACCAAGATTGGCCTATACATAGGTCATAGGTCAGATTACCTGTTTTGAAGGGTTAGGGTTAGGGCTACTCGCTTTTTTTGCTTTTCCATTATGAATAAAAGTCCCTTGTACCTGCTAACAGGTACTTATTTTAGTATCACCTCTGTTGAGGTTCCAAGCGAGCTGAGTCAATACCAAAAGGGGACGTGAATACCTGCAAACTACTGTTTGATCGGACAGAATTGTCACTAATCACTGCGTCATCATTGCTAGCGACAGACGGGGGGTGTCCTAAACAAACCCACCATGTTTAAATTGTTTAGCCAGCTGTTCTTTTGAAACTAATTAGTCATCTTGCTGTGGCAACGGCCCCATGCCAAGAATCAAAAACAACACACCTTGGATGTCCTGTGTGTGTGTCGCGTTAGGTCATGGCAGTTTCCTGTGGCGTCGCTATGACAACCAGCCACGCTACTAAATCTGCAATGGGAAATGGCGGACGGGGGCACCGTGGTCAAGCCGAGCATGTGATCAACCATGGATTGACCATGAAAGAAGCCCATCTTGAGTAGCTTTACAGTGGCATGCATATTTCAACGTCCACTGCCCTGATACACACGCACGCACACACACACATACACATACACACACACACACACACACACACATATTCTTTATCTTTAAAATGATGCCTTTGGTTTACACGCTTGTAGTTTTTTCTTGTTTCATGCTACTGTACACAACACTGTGCTACTCTTACAAATGTAATGTTTTGCCTAATAAATATTTTGTTTTACTCTAGTATTGCATTGTTGTTTAAAGTGCACTTATCAACAACTCTCAACAGATTACTTTTACTCTAGAACATAAAATAGATATAAACCTATGAAAGCACTGTGTACATGGTATATCCAAAAATTTACATTTATGAAAGAAGTGTTTGCCATTTAATGCAAATGCTTCATTTTGAGATGTTTATGGTATTTTGAAAGCAGTGTTTAATTTTGTAGGAGATGTGAGGCATTCATGGTGTGCACTCATGGTCTGCTGTACTCGCAAACAACAATTTAATATAAGAATTCATTGAACAATAAGCTTCCCCAATATGTCAGCTCATCTTGCAGCCACCTTTAACCTCAACATGGCCCACTGCATGGCCTCTACTGCCATCAGCCATCAGCAGCACACATAGAAAGGAAATTGTAGGTGTCAAGTGTATGTATGCAGTGTGTGTGTGTGTGTGTGTGTGTGTGTGTGTGTGTGTGTGTGTGTGTGTGTGTGTGTGTGTGTGTGTGTTAAAGGAAAATCAACACTGAGAGAAACACACGGAAAGAAGCAGTTAGGGGGTTATGAACCCTTTGAGACCTCATTAACTAGGGAGCTTTCACCACTTTGTGTCATCCTGCTGCATGCTGTCTGATGCTCAGAGACCAGTAAGAGTTGATGACTACACTGTAATTTTAGTTATTTCAGTTCAGTCAGAAACATTCTCGTCATACAGTCGTCACAGCTGAATTCACAGTAGTGGCTCAGTTTGTAGCAAAACAAAACCCTCAAGGGGAACAGGGCAAACAGGAGTAACAATGTTGTCCATGTGCACGTGATAAGGTGCTCTAAAACATAAATATCAATTTGTATTCTTAGTGGAAGTCAAAAGGTTAACTAGTTTAGTGAATTAAACAACTAAAAAATCAAACAACATGTTGGTGAAGGCCAGTGGCAATTTTAGACTCTTAAATTTCATCTCAGCCCCCCTAAATAATTATAATAATAAAAACAAATAAAAAAATATTTTTATTTTATTTTAATATTATCATTATTATATATTTTTTATTTTATTTTTTTTTTAAGCAATCTTAGTGCTTCAAGTTAGAATATGCAAACTTGTCTGTTAGTGACAGAGGACAAATAATCACTGGGTCAAAGAAAGGTTTTAATATCCTGTGTCGCCAATGCTGCACCTGTAACCCAGTCAAGGAAAGTTTTTATTTTGTATCTGTTCATTGTTTACACCTCATTTTCATTTCATTTGATTTTGGTAGTCCATAAAGAGACCTATGTAGTTTTTTTCATATGTTCGATATTTTGCATTTATTATTTGATATAAATTACTGATTTAGCGGGGGGGGGGTAACACTTTTGCAAGGCACTGTCTTACATTCTCATTAGGGGCTGAGCCCCCATAAAAGTTTGATCCTAGAATGGCTCCTGGTGAAGGCTGGTTTGGTGAGCCTACAATGCTGCTACAGCTGTTGGTTAGTGATAAGCAGTCGGCAGCAGATGTATGTAGTAATGCTTATTGGCTGGTTTGTTATGTGAATGAGAAGATTAACTCATGATCAGCTCATATGGAGGACACAACTGACTTCATGATTCTGCCTGAACCAAGCTCCATTAGCACAGGAATAGACAAAGATGGAACATAAAACAGTTAAAATGGAGTTAGTCTAAGGTCTTTACAGCACAGATTTATAATGCATAGTTTTCATTTGTTAAAGTAACATTGCATAACTATTTTACATTAATATAACAGCTTTAAAATCATTTTGTTGACACGCTGACTTGTAATAGGGAGAATGCAGACTCTGTCTTTCATTCATATACCCCCTGCGCCTGTTCTTGCACTATGTAACATTGGCGAATGGATCTGATCTCTTGAGGAAGTACTGTAACTGATTTGGTCAAACAGGATCATATTTTATGGAGAAAATGTTTTCTGGTTTTCTCTGATGTCCTCCAGCTGCTCTGCCTTGCCTCTCTGTGATTTACCTGATTCCTGATTCAGAGTTTCCTGATGGACAGAAAGCTTGTATGTACAGTATAAAAATATCACGTCTACAGCATGGTTTGTCCATTTTCTCCCCCAATTTGCTTTCCCGTACTTAGAAATTGTCAGATGTGCATGGACAGGCAAAAACCTGTGAGCTGTTTTGATGATGTGATGTCACTTTGCCTGTGTGGACGCTCATGACCCTCGCAGATGCTTCACGGATAAATCAAGATTGAATGCCAGTAATAGTCCCTCAATGCACAGGAAAACTGTGTGGATCCACACATATTTTAGGTATGGTAAATTGAATCAGGAATTTAGTCTGTAATCTGAGTTTTGTAAAGAATGTATTGCTCGCCTTAATTTTCTGTGGCTTATGACCACTGAACTATATAAAATTAAGTCTGGGACTTTTGAGGGGCCATGATTTGCCGCACGCTGTTAAAACTAAGCTATTGATGAAAACACTTAATATACTCAGTATATTTATCTAAGTAATAAAATATGTCCCTGTGTCTTTGAGCAAAAAAATAAATCTGGCTCAGGCAATGTATAACCTTACCTGTGTGTTTTACATAATATAGACCATGGAGATGAGAGCTTCTTATCATTTAATCATGTGCCATTAGAGGTGGAACAGGGGGAATATTTTAAAAAACATTTTACCTGTCAGGACTAGAAGGTTGCTATGTTACCAGAATCTTCAGAGAATAAATGTATCCTCTCCTGCTTTTTACATTTTACTTCAAATTAAGCAGGATTCATTTTGAAGATAAGTAAATGTGTCAGTACAAACTCAAGACTGTGATGGCACTGGAAACGTTCATCTGTAAATTGATATATATTGTTTTGTGAGTCATCACTGACTTCATCCATGACTATCCTTGTTTTCTTCTTTCTAAAAAAATGGTTTTCATGTAAATTATTCTTTTTCCAGATTTACAAAACTGTCTACAGTGCTGATGAGAGTGAACAAAGTGATTGCACAATATTCGGTGTTTAGAGCTTAAAATTATAGCATTTGTCACGAACGACTTCTGAAAAGAAATAGTAAAAAGACGGCTGGATGCAAATTCCACCAGTGAAGTGATGGATTCCAATCAAGGAAATCAGATGCCTCCACGGAGTCTTGACTGACAACATAAATCTCACTTGGTGGAGTTTAAGGCCAAGGACAACATTGAATAATCAACCGCAGCGGAGTGACAGATTGATCTACCGTGAACATGATACAGATGTAACCACGCTATTCATCTTCTCACTCTGTCAGTATATTAAGATGCAAGGTGTATTTCCCATGCCCCGGTAAATAAGCTTTTATTGCATCGAAGCCTCGGGGACTCATCTGAATATTTAAAATCTTTGGATGAATACACTGATTTAGCAGCTTTTAACATTCCCCTCAGGGTGCTGATGAGAATGTGTGAGAGTCGATTCAGTTGATCATCATTAATCTTTGAAATGACAGATAAGAGATGTGGGATGATGGTGATAATGATAAATGTCCATAAGGTTTAAATCATAATTAATATGTAGTGAAAGGAGACTTTATCAAGAGAAAATGTTTTTACTTTTGAACTTCCAATGATCTATGTCTAATGGTAATAAAAAGGAAAAGGTTTTAAAATGATGGACTCATCACAATATCACGGCAGTTTGCAGAAATGGTTCATTTTAGTTTTATCTTTTGAAAGCAACGTTGATGTTATAAACTCAATGTTCTGCACTCTGCCGAAATATAAAAAATGAATTTTCCAGGCAAGGTGGGTTCAAAGCAACATCAAAACCTCAATCTATCATCAGTACCTTATATCTCTGAAAAACCCACATGAACTGAGGTGGATATTGATCATGATACCGACAACCGAAAACCTGTGTGAGGTCAAGAAAAAAAGATCCCTCAGAGGGACCTCCAATTCCCACAATCCCCGGTTAACCCGAACATCAGCACAACGTGAAGCGTCTCTCAAGGTCAGAGGAGACGCCTCTACCTACATAAATCATGACGAGTCATCACAAGAATAACCTGGATGCCCATAAGCGTCCCTCAGCCTTGGTGTGTAAGTAAGCATTTTTTCCCTGTGTTTTCTCACAAAGGCATCTATCTTTTTTTCATGATTCATCTGTTTTGTCTTCATGTTTGTTGCAGGATGTCTATTAAAGGTGGACCGACAAACCTTTGTGCAGGGATGTTTTGATATTCAGATCATTTCCATTAAAACCCATCCAAGTGAATATTCACCTCGCCTAGAGGAGCGAGCCAAAGCGAGCCAAAGCCTGGGTAACTGTTTAGAAAAGGGTAAAACAAGCAAAATCAAAATTCAAATATGTACTTTAGAAAAAGTTTTTATATGAAATGCATTTTATGATGGATGGTTGCAGTTTTTTTCAGATCATTTCAATGCTTTTAAGTTCTTAAGTGCCAGTTTGTAATATCAAAATCAAAAATCAAAGTAAATATAAAAAAAGCAGATTTTAAATGAAGACATATGTTAATAGCATGTTTCCCATTTACAGGATAAGGCTGGCAAAAATCAAATTATGAACAAATCTCATTAAAAGATCGAAATGTGTTCATCTCTCAACACTTTCCAACTTCACCCTGTCTGTGGCTGTTAGCCAGCAAGCCCATTTAAATTGTAAATATTTAGTCACAGTAAACAGCTGTCAATTGTAGTTCTTAGCAAACCTTACACACACAGGAGTAATAGTCCATTTGTTCGAGATTATTTTCAGTGGTGGATTAATACACATTTGGTGCTCTAGTGCGGTAGTTGCCAACTTTTTACCTTGTGACCCCTTCATACTGTGTGAAGCAATCTCTCCTTGTGACCGCTTGTCACAGGTTGCATTTCATAGAGTTATAAACAGAAACAAAAACTGATTTTCCCTTCTCAGACTTTTTTATTGGAACAATAATAAAAGGCCAGTTTTTTATTTGAAATTAGCTAGTAAAAGATAAAAGCTTGAGAAAATGACGTTTGTGGGTGTTTTTCTAATTTCCTAAACCAGTAATCATCTCATATCCCCTGAAATTCATCACACAACCCCTTCTGTGACCAACTCTCAGGTTGGGGATCACTGCTTTAGTGAGTATTTACATGTGTGTAATATACTGTACATATGTTAATAGTACGGAACATGTCACCCAGTGCAATGATGTGGCTCAATTATGTGTTTTGGACAACAATGACACAGAGGAAGAAGCTCTATCAATCTTTGGTTGAACAGACAAAACTATGTATCAACCTCATTGTTGATTTTGGTCATTTAATGAGATTTGTTGGCAATTAGCAAACGTATACATTACTATACTTTCTTCCAAATTTACAGCATGAACATGATGCATCATAGAAAACTATGTCTTCTCCAGGCCTAAAAAAAAGGTAGATGGTCTACTTTAAAGGAAAAAAGTAACTGTCAGGGTTTCATGCATGGCTTCTCTTCTCTGCAACAAGCGTTCACTCATCTGCACCTTGTAGTCAAAGTCTTTCTCACAAAGGCCCATTAGCGCTTTTTTATCATGAGTCTTTGATGCACCTTTTGAGAGAAATGGTGAATTAAATAGTCGATACCTCTTGCAATTCCTGGAAATTTGCTTATTATTGATCCACCCTCCATCTCTCCTACTGTGAACCAGATACATTTCTCTATTGATCCAGCATCAGACTGTGCAGTGTACTGGCACAGTATTTTTAAATCTCAGGCAATTACGTATTGATTGCAAAAAACTTTTTCATTTTCACTCCAAAATACACACAAACAAGTTTAGTTTGAAGGGGAGTCATTTTCAGCTAAAAAGCAATATCAGACTCAAAGAAGCATTAATTGTTACACTCATAGTGAGAAATTTGTTTCCATTAATTTACCCCTGGTACTGCCACAATGTTCCTGTGCTCCATTAGTACAAAGGGCATTCTTCGCTTGCTTGACTCCTTAATAATAAATCCTTTCCTCTGTCATCACCAACATCATCATCATTTTTCTGAGGGTGTTTGAAATGTTCCAAGTCACCAGCCACTTCAGTGTTAATTCATCCCTGATTTACAAGATTTCTATATATGGATCCTACTTCAAGGTGCACCCTTTGCGGTTTTGATACAGGGGTGCTTTGTTGTTTGGAAACAGGATGAAAAAGAAGACGAAAAAAAAACTAAACAGAAGTCTATTTCTGTCGAGCAACAACCCTCTGCAGTATCATGCTTTTCAGAAGTTGAATTTACAAGACAAAGGCGGTGTATGCACCGCCGACATGTTGCAACTGTTTCTTGACAGATGGATAAGAAATAAACAGCAGCAGTTCAAAAGAAAACTAACTCCCTGTAAGCCGAATTAAGACGTTAGGCAAGATGTCCACTATTTCTAAATTACACTTTTTTCTTTCTGTAGTATCTGTTAGCCAAGTGTTTATTGTATTTTTGGACTAAATTTTGTTCCATATATCTTTACTCTGACTATCTAAAATGCAGCAATTTGTGCCAGCATTTGTGCTTCACTTAAATTCTAACTTTTCCGCCAAGTAAACAACTGTAGCACTTGTTAGGCTCACCGTCATAAGGTGTATGATGCCTTTACAAGGTTAACATACAGTATTTAATCCAAGCTTCCTCCTGTCTCAGACACATTCAAGTCATTTTACTTTAAGTATTTTGATTGTAGTCATTTATCTTTCAATACACCGTTTTTAAAAGCACATTGACAAACAGCAGGAATTCCAATTTTCTCATATTTACTTTCCCTTATTCCTATTTATTTAGTATACTGTTGAACCATAGAGTTATCTGAAAAAGCATCCCAGTGCATGAATATGTAATGAAGTTGTACAGAGTTTCAGCCATGATTATCACTTATGAATATGCATACTTTAAATCTGGGAGACTTTCACGCTTTTTGGAGATTTGCCAGGCAAAGGGTGTCGCGCATCACACTGTTGCAAAACCAGGGTAGCTGATGGGGAGACACTCTTAATACATTAAAAGGAAAACAAATAAGGAATTGTCTGAGATGCTGCATGTACGTCCACATGTCTTCCTGGCGTCGGTATCAGCAGGTGGTCACATAATGAAGTGGAAATTCACAGATAGGACAGTTAATTATTTATGATTACAGATCTGCTGTCTGTCATCACAATGATACTTTTGTATATTGTGTTGCATAGGCTCTGAAAATGCAGAAGGTACTTCAAGTCATTCTGTATGTTTATGTCTTAAATATGTGTCCTCTGCAGATGCACAAATCAAACTAGGGATTTCATAGATGTGAAATGAGAGTGTGACTTGATACATAGCAGTGCTGGGCTTTGCCATTATACTGTTTTCACATATTTATTTTTGGCATAAAGCCTTTAGTTGTTTTTGTGCTGCACGCTTGTCTCTGCTTTAACATCCTGTATTGTTTTGTTTAATTCCCACTGAGTGCCTGTATCACAGATTGCATTTTGCAACCCAGTCATTTCACATCAATAATATGTATTCTAGATTTTATTTTTTAAAGTAGCAGTTCATACATACAAAAACAAACCTTTTGTCACTTACAAGTAGTTGTATGTAGCCATGGAGATTCCTGTTCCATGTGATAAAGTTTTAAAAAATCCACCTGTGAGGTTTTGCCCCCACCCCAATACAAATTGAGGTAAATAGGATTTTGTTTGTGGTGCTCACAGAGTTCAACCCACACTTCTGGTCTGAATGAACTTTTTTTATCAGTTTAATGTTTCTACCAAAGAAATAGGCCCAGTGAAAATGGTTACAGGGGCTATGTGTAAAATCACTCCCTCGTTAAATCATTCACTGCTCCCTATATAATATAATAGACGTTTAATAGTTTACTCATTAGAGAGATTACAGACAATTATGGATCGTGATTACCTTTTTATTACTGGCAGGTGTAGTGTTTTGTAGTATATATTTCACATCTGAATTTGTAAACTATATATAACTATATATATATATATATATATATATATAATTAATTAAAGTAAAATTATTGTAATTGTTTGTTTTGTATTCAGCTTAATTTCTGTTTGTATGAAAACCAAATGAAAAGTACAGACAGAATCAAAGAAAATGTATAATTTTTGCAAGAGATAGGAAGAGATTAACAGTAACAGTCATGATTTGTTATCCTAACTTTGACACAGAAATACAAATGTATATACAGTGTATATATATATATATATATATATATATATATATATATATATATATATATATATATACACATTATAGTAGCGTGGCTTGCAGTCTACATTTGCTGTCTCTCACTCTCTGCATATGTGAGTGAGAGACTGTGGCTGATACTGGGCCCAGGTGATGGATGACCAACAGTGGATAAAGTACACAGCAATAACCTTCAGGCATTCCGGAGCACACTCGGGTACGACCAGCCAATTTATCATTCAATTGTCGGAGTATTTTATCAAATATGTTTTCTCCCGTGTCTTTTGATTTATTTTACAATTTATAAAAGTCTCTCTGAGTCAGTATTTGACAAGTGGCATTGCAACCCATATACAGCAAAGGCACAAGAACAGATCCAGAATGTAACAATGACCCATGAACAACAATAGGACATAGCATTTGAAAATTCTCTTAAATTAGCAAACTGTAGAATTGCCAAATCAGTTTACAATAGAGGTGCATGAGTGGTGCTGAGGCCAATAGCATGCTACAAACTAAAGAGATGAACTCGCTCGCTCTCCTCCCTCTCCTCAGACGAGTGGAGTGCGTGGGATTAGGCGGCGTGATGTAGGAGGCACAAACCCTGCTGAGCCCTGTGGGCTATGCACACTCATCAGCACATGGAGTGCACTTCACTATCTTGAACAGAATATATATGCTCCCCCATTACACAAATGGGTCTACAGCAGTTGAAAAGTTGTCTCAGCAAACTGCTTGTTTTTTTCTTTCTCAATAGCAGGCTAATTGTTAATCATTTTGTTTTTAATTGTGGTGGTGGGCCTGTCCTCTCAATCTACAGTGGCAGGCCTCCCAAGGCTCGCCCTGGCGTTAATGTGATGTTCAGTCTCATGCGTTTAGTCTTGCAGCAGCAGTCTGTCCCCCAGCAGCCACTGAGCACAGCATGAAGGCAGCCCTTGAGGGACATTACCAGGCCAGCCTCTCGGATGCGTAATATGTAAGCTGCTTCTCGCCGGAGGCAGGGAGCCTGGTTCTCTGTCTTGCCCAGCTCTTGCATTTTTCTTTGGGGGGCTTGGCAGTGCCCATGTGGGGAATGGCAGTGATTGATGATGCCCACTCCGTTTAACACACTGTGGAAACCCAGAGGCAGATGGGGATCTACAGATGCATGCTTCGTTGCAAAACTACATAATCCTAGGTCTTGAGGAAGTCAGCATTGCTACGCTGTGTCAGTGTGCTGTTTCACAAGTGCAAAAGATCATATTGCCATTTTTCTTCATATAGATCATCCCATTGAACATGTATCATCAATTCTGACATATGTCACTTGGAGCCTGTTTAAATATTCCTCTGCAAGTTTTTTCCTCTTTTTAAATACATTAAATATTACATTTGATGTATGAGTATTATGCTTGCATGAGTGTTCTTATTATGCAATTATTGGATCATTATTTCTTGGTTCATGGCATGTAGTGTGATGCCATATCACGAGAAATTGCATTTGTGGTGCAGGTCACCATTTTTTTATTCGGAAGAAATTTTAACCCCCCATTTCCTCCACATGTTTGATTTGACATATTAATCTTATCTACTTTCCAAGAGTGCAAATGTGAATAACTGAAACATACCACAGTTATTTTTAATACAAAAAGGATAACAGGGTAGGAGGAAGTTATTTGTGCATCTGGTGAAGTGGAAAGTTCCATTTATTTGGATTTTGATGTGCCCTGTTGTCATGGCACCTAGATCCCATCCTTGCACATGAACCTATGTGTACAAGTGGGTCTGTGTGTAAGTGTGTGTGTCTGTATACATGTGTGTATGTAAGATAAAAGAGATATTAAGAGACTAGGTGGAAGAGAAATGGAGATAGAAATACAGACGGGAAACAAAAGAGGGAAAATGAACTGACAGAAAAAAAAGCTTCTATAAAGAGCATTTAGTGATGGAGGTATAGCTAGTAATATTGATTGAGAGAAATAAATGTATTTGGCCATTTGTCACACCGGGCTCAGGCTACAGCTGGTTAAGTGGCCATGGATCCCTTTACCAGTGGCAAGTGAAATCGCAGCCAAGAGGTTTAGTGCATGTGTAATGAAGGGACACAAAGTCCATCTGCATCTCAGTCTGCTTTGATGCTTTGATGTGGCATGTGCTCTATCTCGATTTATCTCCAAAGGCGACAAAACCCCGGATTAGCAAGACACACACATCATTTGTCTGTGCTGGATGTGAAGTGCAAACACAAAAGCCCTGAGCATATTTTTTCAAACCTTAATTAACTGGTGGAGAAAACATATCCTTATTTATACAACAATTAAGAGAAGTAATCATTCAGACAGTTACTTACTGCACAGAGTTTCTTACCTTACTCGTATGCAAAGGTTTGATTTTCAAGTGTTTTGCTTCAGGGCATATCACTGATTCAAGTTCATTTGTCCACATTCATATTTCTTAGAAGCAGTGGAGTCCAATGGAATGAAAATTATGGCCTCTGGCTAGCTCTATACACTACACAAAAATATATGTTTTGTTGTCCATTTGAACAGCAGCTGAACAATCCTTGAACACAACACTTGCATATTGTAACCTCATAACTAAAATATTTGCAAGCCGTTGCTTTTTACACATCCAGCATACACATAGCAACTATTATTTGGAGTTGCATTTCTGGCCACATAACAATTGTAAGTCTACTCTAATCCAATCGGATATTTACTTACTGTTTAGCTCTGTTTTGGTCTCAAACATCTCACATTGTTTTTTTGTTGCAAAATGCCCCACCAGCTAGTTGCTAACTTTATCTGTCTTGGTGGATGGTAGCACTCAGTCGGTCTATCAGAGCTTTTTCACTGGAACCAGACATCTGTTGCAGCTGAAAGTGACGCTGAGAGTAATAAGAGCTTTTAGACTGAAGCAAAGTAGTGAAGTTGTGGGATGTAAAATCAAAACAAGGACCTTAAAGAAACCGACAACTTCTGTAGGGCTGGTGGGATCTGCAGAGTTGGGTGATAGTTCTCTGTGGGTTACTGCTACTAGCGATCATAATACACATAGAAATTGTTGATGAAATAACTACTTATCAGGGCAGTTTTATATAATAAACATACAATTCAGAGAATTTCTTTACATGAAAACAGTCAATAATTAATCATTCTCCAGCCAACACATGATTAATTATTAACATTAACATTTTAGGTTGACTTCAAAATTCTCCCAAAATGACACAACCGTCCTATTTACTGCCACACAGTGGCAGTTTAATCATGTGACTGTAATTATGTGACCATTCTATTTACCATAACAGGTGCACTTTCAAAACACATAATAAACATGGTGAAATAGAACTAAGTTTAGGCAAAAATACGTAGGGTTAGTAAAACATCAGGGATTGGCTTAAAATGAGTCACATATTACTACTAAAGTGAGGATGTAACATTGCAGTCGTCATTTTGTCACAAGGTCTGACTAAGGTAAAGATTTATTTAAAAATGAAAGTTGAGTTTTGGTTTCACACAGGCCACAAACCCCAGTCTCCTGAGTCAAAGTCCTGTGTTTGTTTAAACCATCAACCCATCAAACACCCTTCCTCCTTATGGGGAATTTGGCGATCTTATACTTTCTTACCACAGTTAATTGTTTGCTGTTGGGGTAATTACTAAAGCTATGAGTGCTTTTAACAATTGTTTTGTAATGTATTGGGGTATTTTGAATGTGTTGGACCCCAAAACAGCTGCAGCGTTACAGTACTGTAGCTAATGAGATCCTAATAAACTAAACTAAACAGGTTGTTGCCTAACAACAAAACGTAATTGTGGGTCGTAATGAGCTTCTTGCACGATCGACCCATACGGTCGTTTTGTGGGTAAGGACGGGGTGCATCAGCCAAATTATTTCAGATAGTGGGGATTCAAATCTATAACTCTCATGTTGCTTTTTGTATGTTTGCTTGTCAAATCTTTGTGCCACAGATTGGTTTGGTAAAAAGAAAGTTTTTTTACTTTTATTCAAATCAGCTGCAATTGAATTTATTTGACTCCTTCTTTAATAGGATGTTTGACTATGTTACATTTAAGTTAATGGCGCCGTAAGCACAAAGTGTGGTGAATGCTATCATCATTGTGAAAAAGACAGCAGAAGTAACTGATTCACTCCACAAACACTGTGTTGAATTAATTGTTGGTCCCAGACCACAGAAACAGAGTCATTAGTCTATAAATCCAGCCAGTTGCCAAGGATGTTAAAAGTGACATAAGGCAAGATTAACCATCCATCCTCAGAAGTACCAAACTAAGTCACAGTTGAGTGTGAATGTAAACACTAATATTGACTTGGGGAGCTTGTGGAGCTTAACTGTGCACAAGGGAGCTCAATAGCCAATCCACTCACACACACAAACAAAGAGAATGACACTTCTTTTGAGGGTGCCTTACATCATGAAAACAAGTGCATACTACTTTGTGAGTTGTTTGATTTCGAGAGGTGTTCCCAAATCAGAGAGTAGACACTCCTAAAATAATTTACGGGAGTCATAATTTAGAAACACACGGTTGTTTGTGTGGAGGAGGTAATAATAGAGGAGGCTTTTAAGGGACAAAATGAGTCTCACTGCATTAAATAATGGTGATGGTTTGATATTCTCCTTGTCATTTTCATATTATATTATGTGGTTGGCAGAAAGAAGTGGTGAAGTTGACTTTTTTGCTTGTTTTAGTGCTGTCAAATGATTGAAATATTTAATTGTTATTCATTTTATTAATGTCATAGTTTAATTGCAATTAATCACACATTTTTATATATTTCAATTGTCCCTTGATTTCTTTTTGTCACATTATTTCCTTCTCATTTTAATACTCTTATCAACATGGAAAAGAGGATTGGCTTGCTTTGTGCAATTTTTTTTTTTTTTTTGAAAACATAACATAGGGTAGGTGAATTTAAACAATGTCTGAGTTGGAAACGCATCTTGTTGTCACGTAAGGGCCCTGTTCATGTTGCACAGACATTTTAATTACATTTTATGTCTGTTAAGAGGCACAAAGGCACTCTAAAACGTGCCCCGACAACTGTCATTTTGGCTCAGTAGAAGCTCGTACACATAGCTGCAGCTACTCTGTGTTGCCTGCATTCGGGTCCGGGTTTGTTTCAATCGAAAGTACACGCATATTTATAACAATCAAGATTAACGTAAAAATATTCGGAATTCTCCTTTAATGTATAATAATTTTACAGTAACAGGGGACACATTATGTACATTATTTTGATTATACCTACATACTTTTATTTATGTAGCATTTGCAATGCAGAACTTTTTACTTGTAAAGTCTAGTGTATTTTTACAATACAGAGTAGTATGAGTACTTTTTCTGAAGTAAGGATCTGAATGCTTCCGCCATGACTGGCAGATGCAATAAAAGATAAGGAAGCACCTCAGTGTTGCATGCGAGCACTTAGATCCCACAACAGTGCTGAGCAGAATCTAGAGCATCCAAATTTAGTCGAACGAAATCCAGGGTTAATCACCCAGAATGCGAAGCAGATACTCAAACATCTGTTAGAAAAGAGAGAGCACAGTGGCTTGCACGGAAAATCCATTTGCTCCCCAAATAAATGTGGGGGTGGGGGGCATTGAAAATACTTTCCAGTCCGTGAGTGTAGAAGAAACACGGTTTTGTGTTTTGACCAAGCTAAAAATGATGTTGTATGGGAAAGAAAAGGGAAGCAAAATGACAATGTTCACAGGTCTGCCTGCTTTTAAACAGCTGGTGATTTAAAAATGCATAACCTGTTATTCCAAATGGGCTGGTTTCTCATTATTCTTTCGCTTCAGAGAAATTAATTGGTATACACAAAATCGTTTTTGTATTTGGTGCTGTACAAAATCCCAGACTTTTTGGCGAGGCTGTGTTACTGTGCAAATGTTGTCGATATTAACCCACATCAAATGAAGGCTTATTGCTGGCCAAGTGAGCTTAAGTGCCCTATAAAAATATCAAACATTTGGACTTTATATCTATGAAGCATGGACGGAAGATGTGGTGATGGTTTTATGCAGCTCTGTGGCTAACCCTGCACTACGAAAAAAGCTTTGTTTTGTCTCTGGGGAGCTTGGGGTTTCTATCCCAGCTGACTCTATTCTTTTCCATTCTAATCCAAGCTACCTGAAGCAGTGTTGTAGACACTTACATGAAAGTGCAGTTCTCTAACAGGTGTTTTCCTGGCTGTTAAATTGTGACTTAAATCTTTTGGCTGTATGCCTGTTTAGCTTCTGCTAATTGTCAGGGAGGAGGGTTACCATGAAAATACTGTTCAACTCTCACGTCAAATTAAGTCTAACCAATACAGAGACGTGAAGAGAGAAAGAAAAAGACTTCACTTCAAAAAAATTAAGACAGGATCCTATGGGAAGATCCTTTCCCGTTCATCTTTAATGTATCTCAACATGTGCTCCGAGGCTCTGAGGACTGACAATGGAGAACAGACAGAACAAAAGAAGAATGGCAAAGGGAAAGAAAGAATTTGGAAAGAGAAAAGTGAGGATGAGGGGGCAGCTTACTGGGGAATAGGAGTGTACTGTGAATGATTGATGAGCAGACAGGGCTGTTGGGTGCGTTGCCCAAGCAATAAAAATAGACTAATCCATCCTTTTCACTCCCTGAGGATCATAGCACCATAGCCATCACTGAGCTACTGGGCTTTTTGGAACTTTCCAGTCTGTTCACTGACCAGTTTTCAAGAAACAAAAACAGTGGAGGAGTATCCGGCCCATTGGAGTCTCTCTATCACCTCCCTTTTTCAATCTCTTTTTCCTTTCTTTTTACCCAGCTGTCTGTCTGTCCTTTTGTCTTTCTGTACCTGTCCATCTGACTGTTGCTTGGGTAATTTGCCTGGATCAATCTGTTCACCCCCAAAATGGCCACACTCATCTCCTGTGTCATTTCCCCCTTGACCACACACTCTCACTAGTGTAATTGTCGCTCCAAACTCACCTTCGTTCTTGCTGAATCCTGATTACCCTTTTCTCCCTCTTGTTACTAATTTTCTCCATCAGCTGTTGGTCGTTTTTGCTAAACACAGAGTGACCCCTGTTGGTGGAGAATATGCTTACAGGCAGTAATAGTACATCTTTCTCTTCTCTGGGGGACATCAACCGTGAAATCAGCCTGGCATTGGCTACACTGTGACAGACCCTCTGTCTTGGGGCTATATTTGCCCCCTGCTCTCCCTCCTTACTTGGGAAGAAGCACCAGTCAGTAGGTGGGGTTAGTCTCCTTGCTTCAAGGAGACCAATGGCGGTCTCCACATTGTTTCCTCCCTCTCTTTTATAGCTACTGTACAGCTGACCAAGACATTCAAATTCTCTACTGTAAATCTTGTAGCTGGCAGTCAGTGCCTCCTCGTGTTTATCTTTTTGTCTTAGATACATGAAATAATGTGTTTCTATAAAAATTACTCTGATGCTTTACTTTTAAAAGTAATACCACAATGTAAAAAGTCCAGCATCCAAAATGACATTAAGGAAAAGTACCTAAGTATGTATTAGAAAAATATACTTAGAATGTCAAATATCTAATTACTTGTTATGCATAATAGCCCTTTGGGTGTAATACATTATATATTGCATATAATTGCATTATTATTATGGACCCATAACATGTAAGCAACATTGTAATGTTGTAGCTGGAATGCTCCACTTAATTTTGGCTTTATATAATGATGGGTAGTTTTATCTATAACAATGTACCAAGTAACGAGTAACTAAGAAAAGATAAGCCTGTATTGATACCCAGAGGGGACATTAAAGGATTGCAGCAGCACAAGGACAAAGATAAATAGATCATTTTATATGTATTATTATTATTATTATAATTATTAATTGTATTCTTGTTGTTGTTGTTATTATATTAACAATATTAAGTATATAAGTGAAAAAGAATAATTAAAATAGAAGCTACATTTTTGTGTCATAATGGATATCAAATTGCTGCAAAACAATTTTACCTACCACCCACAAATGACTTTACTACATAAAGTATATCAAGTATTATATTATATAAGGTGAAATACACTGATATTGTATAACATATGTTACATTATAGTACAGCAATATAGCAGAGAATATAAAATATAATATAGTATAGACATAATATAAATTGTAATATATCTACAGATTTCAAATAAATGTAGTGAGGTTGTGTAGTGTAGTTCCCACTGGAACGTAATAAAGTATAAGTGTCAAGTAGCATTAAATGTAAATGATGACAAAAGTACAATTGTACTTGAAGCAATAGACATTTTTGCTAATGTTTGTTCAATCCGTGCAAAATCCAATGTGTAAAAACAACAAGTTAGTTTTTATGTCATGTGCTGGACTGTTTCTTGGCCAGGCACTGTACTTTGAAGGTCTTGTGTAACCAGGCTAGCCGTCTTTATGCTGAGCTAAGTCTATGTTTTTACATTTTATCTACTGTTGGTTATTTTACAGTAAAAAAATAAATAAAAAATGTGACAATCTATCAGCATGCTCTGTATGTGCACCCTTGTCTTATTTCAAAAAATCTAAACATATTACTTCACATTTGCTTTTGAAACAGCTGATTGGGTGAGTCATCCATTCTGAGACACAGTAGCTTCCCGAAAAACAAAGTTTATTTCATCGTATTTATCCTGCAGTTTCTCTTGGAAGTCAAAACAGAGAGAAGTAAATCATCTTAAATTTGCTAAAATGCTTAAATTATGACACATCCAGCAGAGATTTCCTTTGAAATGTGGAGTGCAGTGTGCTAGGCTGTCTACTGTAAGTAAAGTGTAATTGGGTTTCAGTGTAGGAAAATGTCCTGAGTTTGACTTCAAGTTTAATTTGCTCCAGAGTGAAAAGAATGAATAAGACATATGCAGATGGGAATGTCAATATGAACTAAGCTTTCTTTTTGCTTTCATTATTCACTAAAGGCACCATGACATTGCTGATTTTGTTAAGGGGATTCAGCTTCGAGGAGTGGAATAGATGTATGCTTGAAACAGGTGATGAGAGGGTCTGTGGGGAGCACCTGATGTGTTTGATGAAATAATGTAAAACTGTTCTAGTATTGGGGAAGAAATTACACAAATTACACAATATAAGAGTAACATTTTACATGAAGACAGGCCAAAATAAGGCCTGTCTATAAGACATGCACGAATGGCTTTCTTTTGGCAAGTGGCAATACCTGACTTCCTAGCAGCCAATCACGCTCTCCTCAGACGACATATTTGGTCACCAGATGAGACTGACCCCTCTGACACTCTCAATTACCTCACATGATTTATGTCAAATTTCATTTGATGGGACTGACCCTTCGCCCCAGCCACAGAGAAGACTGAGTTATAAATGTCAACCCTGAGATTTTGAGTTAGGGAGATCCAAGTGATTAAAAGTTAATTGTTGAAATGTGTCAAGGTGGCTTGTTTAATTATGGCGAACGAGGCATTCATTTGGGCTCCGACTTTAAATACCGCGGCGGGTAACTAACACCGCGAGGCTCGCCTGTGTGGATGCAGCGCTGCTTTATTTACTTTGTAGAAGTCACAGCGATGACCCCTGGGGAAGATAATCAAGGTGGCTTTAACATTTTATGCAGTTGCTATACGTGATGAGCATATCAAGTCAATTATGCTTTTCAGAAATGGGACAGGGAGCTTGAAGCTGGAAGAAAATACTGATAACCAGTGTTACGCATGTTTAAATTGTGAAGTATAACAGACAGTTTTGAGTTTTCAGATGAGGCTTATCCCCAGGCTGCTGCTTACATTGGATAATTAGTTCCAATGTAGTAGCTGGAGGAGGTGGCTGGAAAGAGTGGGAGTGCACAGATTCCATAATCTTGTATTTTTAACATATTGTTAAGCTCTTAAGCTATTCCCCACTCAGTTAGTTGGTTCCCCTCACTGTCACTGGGGAACCAACAGAATAGATTTGTCGGGCACAGATATTCATAGCCATTGATTTATGTGTCAGGTCATAGTCCTCCAATGGCATTAATGTATTCCATCATTTCCACTGTATTCAAGAAGAAGCAAAGCCATAAAGCGGTTTCTTGCTTCGCGCAAAGTTTGAACTGGGTCACGATAAAGACCCCGCAGGCCGTTTCTCATGCCATGAAAGTATTCCTTTCATGGCATGCCAGATACACAGCAGAAACTCAAGCAAAGTTCATTTTCATATGAACTAATGCCCCTTTTCTCTCCTTGTGAATAGAATAAGAGTACTTTCAACTGTTAGTAAATAAGGACACACATTGAAGCACAGGATACCAGATTTAACCAACATCCATTTACAGACCAGGAGCTCTGAAAGTAGGCAGTGAGTAGGACAACTGCAGGGTTATTTTGTATGTTTTATATTTTGAAGATTTTTTGGCTATTCTCGCTTTGCCAGACCCTCCTCCACAGTGCCGCGGAGGAGGGTCTGGCTAGTCCATATAGTGTGCCGGGATGGGAGAAAAACGTGCTGTGGTTCATTGCCATTTCTTTAAATCTATTACAGACATAATGGGCGGCACATACACCCAGGCTCCCTCCAAGATCCTTGTGAGAGTGAAGATCTGATCCGTTGTTCCACGACCAGGAAGGAATCTGCATTGTTCCTCTTCAACCTAAGGTTCCACTATCAGCATCTTTGAGTAGACTTTACCAGTGAGGCTGAGAAGTGTGATACCTCTGTAATTGGCACACACCCTCTGGTCCCCCTTTTTGAAGAGGGGAACCGCCACCCAGGTCTGCCACTCCTTAGGCACTGTCCCAAACTTCTACGCAAGGTAGAAGAGGCGTGTCAACCAAGACAGCCCCTCCACACCCAGAGCTTTCAGCATTTCTGGACGGATCTCATCAATCCCCTGGGGCTTTGCCACTGTGGAGTTGTTTACTACCTCAGCAACTTCCAGCAGGGAAATTGACGACAATCCCCCATCATCCACCGCCTCTGCCTCTGAGGGCGTATTAGTTGGATTTAGGAGTTCCACAATTTTCAATATATGGATATATATTCAATATAGTATTGCATATATAAAGAATATTATTATTAATAATAATAGTATTCAATATAATTGCAAAGGCAAATTATGGTGGCCGTGGGGAAATAAGAATTATTTTATGTGCACTGTATTCATTTCACGCCTGATCGACTCCCACCTTTAACCGAGAACATGCATTTCTTTTGATGCTGTTTCAGGCTCCGGTCTTATAATAAAAGAATAATTGAAGCATTCTCCCTTTTTAATTAGACATTGTTGGAATGACATATCAATTCTGCTGCAGAGATGCCCTTTCCATGTATATTGTAATTGAAACATTCCAAATTTCCACCTTACAGTCCCACTAAACAGGAGACCGAGACTGCTTATGTATTGCAAACCTGGATCGCCTGCATGGTTATTTACTGTTGACTCTGCTTTACTGAGCATCATATCACTTCATTTTTTTATTTGTTTTCTGACTAATATCTTGATGCTCATGTGGCTTTCTCTCTCTCTCTCTCTCTCTCTCTCTCTCTCTCTCTCTCTCTCTCTCTCTCTCTCTCTCTCTCTCTCTCTGTCTGAGTCATAAATGCTTGTTGCGTAGAAACACACTAATGTGCAATTCTCTATATTCTCGTTGATAGTAATACTATTAATATTGGTGATTCATCTGCCTTCATGGTATTTGTTTTCTGCCATTTTACATTCCAAAAGCTTTGATTCCCATTAGCATTTTTGCAATTATCCAGAAATTCTATTAAAGTTCTTGGCAATGAAATGACAAGAAATGATCACCCTATTAAGCCCCGGAGCTGAAAACATCCTAATGTGAACAGCATTGTATGGTAATAATTTTCATTAGAGAAAAAAAAACCTTTGAATTACTACCTGTGTTTAAGCACTCAAAATTCCGTTTCAGGTATTCATGGAATGAGGCTGACAAGCGAACTGAAGCCGAGCAAATAAAAACTGGCAGCCGCTGGATGAATGGCTGCATGGTTGGGTCATGATAAGGAAGAATTACATTTTGACACATCACTGAGGAGAGGAAAACAAAGCCTAGTGTGGGGTTAAAAGCTCTTTAAACTCTTGGAAAATAACCCAGCAGAGAAGAAAAACAAAAAGCATCATTCTCTCTTAGTGATTTAAGCCTTTTCCTCAGTGGAAGATGTAAATGATTTAGAGCCCATCAAAATCACACAGTATGGTCCCCAAAGCACACACAGTAAAAAGCATGATAGTGGTCCGCAGGATACTGTATCAATCTTTTGGGTTTGTTCCTATTGGAGCTATTAACCAGTCAGTTGTGATTTACAAAGAACTTCATTAATCATGACAACAGGGATAACATTCCCTCATTTAACAGTACAACTTACAGATTCTTCATATTCTTTATGATCAAATGTAACATATCAGGCCAATGATCTATCTATCTATCTATCTATCTATCTATCCATCCATCCATCCATCCATCCATCCAGGAAGTCTGACTCATATCCCCCATTGCCTTGCTCAATGTCAACCTGTCCTTTACACATTTGTATAATTGCAGAAGCAAAAGGGAAATCATAAAGAGAACTGTGGCAACAATAACAATAACCAAAATGAAAACAAGAAATGGTACTGCACGGAGTGTTCTTTGTCATTGAAAGAGTCAGTCAAAGTCTGATTTTGTTTACTTGTCTACTCTGAATCTTTGATTGCGAGGACTAATGCTACCAAGGAAAGTTCTATGACTTATTTCTTCATGTTTGCTGACTGCTGGTTTTGTTGCCTTTTTTCTCTATGATTCTGTCTCATATTGCATAATGTCCTGTATGTGTTGGAAAGTTTAAGAAAATGCTGAAATTACACAAGAAAAGAAAAGCAACCTTAAGCAGAAAATAAAAAATAAACCTTTAAAATTATATAAATTGCAAAAATAAAAACTTAAAGAATGACAAGGTAGGATTACCTTAGAGCTAAAATAAGTAGTCAAGTAATTAATTAGTTGGCCAACTGTGAAATATTTTGATAACAAAAAGTTCCAAATATATGTCAGCTTTTCTTTGTTATATATAATTGTAAATTGAATATCATTGGTGATGATGTCACCATGGGCTGTAAATAATGATGTACATTTTCTGACTTTTTTTAGACCAAATGACTATCAATTAAGAAAGAAAATATCTGGAAAGATTAATCAATAATGAAAATAATAATTAGTTGCATTCGTAGTTCGGTTTGCCAATGGTCAAAGATACAAAGGCCAGAAAGAATACATACAGTAGAACATTCAGTTCAGTCATAAATGACAGAAAAGGGGTGCAAGGCCTACTGTACATTATCCAACCAATTGGCAGTTTGGCTTCTGAGAGCCCACTCCCACTGGGTGTGAATCAGAAATCTAACAGCTAATGGCAGTCACCCCATGGTAGTGCTACTGACAGCAAACTAATGCCCACACATACAGAGTGGAGCACAAGACTGTCAACACAAAGAAAGAAAAAGAAAAATCAGCCTCTAGTTGAAATTGATGGCTGTTACTTATTTTTCCAACACCTCTTAAGCACACTTGAGCCTTTTACCACTAAGGGTGGATTTTAAAACTATGAGTGGAAGAGGGAGCGTGCTGAATGGGTCAGAGAAGGAGCATATTAGTAGCAACTCTGTGAACATAATTCAAGCATTTATTGTAGTACTTGCAAATTGGTGACAAATTGCAGGAAAAACCAAAGTTTAAGTTTAAGTTCAAAGTCATAATCATCTTTCTTAGTCATGCAGAGCTCTACTGGAGGCATGGAACAACAGATATTCCCTCATTTAATGCTGTAATGATGATGGTGGAGAGTGCTGTCTAGCATGCGGGGCCTAAAATCTCATACATACATACCTACGCTCTCCGTCTCTGCTGATTGGGAATGATTGAGATTTCTCTTGGCACAGCTACCAGAAGACTTACAACTTTCAGACATGTTGCCCATGTCCCAACTACGTCATCAAGCTCAGCTGGAAGCTGCGCAGTAACGCCTAGCCATCACGGACAACTGCTTCTATTTTCCTTGACTGGTCTCTGTTCAGAACAACGGGATTTGATGGTCCACTTCTTTAACTGTCTATGGTCTACACAGTTCATGCAAGAGCAAATGTAAAATTTCAAGCCAATAGGAATACTTTAAATTGATGGTGGTGGTCAATATTCATAAAAAGGACAAGTTTGTGAAGGGCAATGCAGATTTTGATAATGAACGATTACAAACATTAAACACTGGACGTTTAAAGAAAAATACAGTTGTGTACGGTGTTTTGTTGAATTTGGAAGGTTTGGGCATTTACCAGGCAAGGTGGGTCAAATGAAATGATGCTTGGTTGCATTATGGGAAATGATCCAGTGTTTTTGAAACATACTAGAAACTAAAAGTCAAGATATCTCAGCCTCTCCCCTTTTAATTTTGACCATGTATTTGTTTTTTATTATGTTGCTTGAAAGTTATGAAACTTTATGGAAGTGCAAAGTACTTTTGTAATACTTTCCTAGAGAATAAAGCAAAATCCAGAAATGAATATGTATTTTACTGTATATCATGAGAGCAAAAGGAATTAGAAGCTATCAGAATCTATTAAAGCGTTATTTAATTAACAGCAAAGCTAACAACCCTGCAGGTCTTCATGAGAAAAGCATTGGGGAGCGTGAGGGAATCGCTAAACAGCTGCGCTCACCAAGATGAGTAGTATCTCCAGCTTTCAGCAGCACCAGCAGGCCGAATCAAGTTTGTGTTATCAGTATATAGGTTAAACACCAACACAGGGCACCGTCAGCAAAGAGCAGGAGTCCTGAGGGGAACAGACATCAAAGTAATCAACTACTGAATGAAAGAAGAGAGAGCAGCTGTCACACCGTAGAACCATGTCAGCTTTTTTTCTCAGTAGAATGGAACTATCTTTTTTATCAACATGGCTACAAACACCATAATTGATGTTGCCATAAAACATTATCCACCACCATGATAAACCAATAACCAATATACAATGTCATTATCATGCTTAGCTTTGGCAAGCCATAACCATCTTGATTAATAAAAGCTGTTACAAGTTCAGAATGTTGAATTGGTAGCTGAAAGTGAAAAACAGCCATACTCCGAGCAAACAGGCATCAGCTTAATCTATCTTGAGCAGCACACAGACGCGAGACGGTCATGATTTTCTATTTTGTTATTTTTCAGCGTTGCTCCACAGTGTTGATATTGTGTGACTGAATCACCACAATATGAGCGAAACACTTCAGCAGAATTTCCAGGTTTTTTCCTTGAGATCCCAGCAGAAAGTGCATTAATCATCACAGTCTCATTTCTAAGTGAAGACAGAGCACAACAGCTGGGGGAGAGGAGCTCGGCTTTAAACAGTACAGACTGCAGGAGGTTCAGCCATCACTTCTTGTTGTGGATTCTGACATCAATAGTAATGAATACCTTGGAGCGTTGCCTGACTGCCTAAGCATGAATTGCTTTCACACATGAGGCCCGGGCTTTGGGTGAGGTTTTATTTGTGTCTTTGTGTTAGTGACCGTGTCTGTTGGTTTGTGTCTGACCATGTACGCACTTCTGTGTACCTGTATGTCCTCCTGCATTGCTGTGAGCGTGCGCCTTTGTAGGGGCAGATATGAGTAATATTCAGAATAACAGGTAGACCTAAATGACCTAAACTGACAGGAACAATTAATCAGAACGTTGTTGTTTGGTTCATGCTGAGGTTACACCTGCAAGGACTAGAGCTGCATTGGGATCCAGTGCACCTATCCGCAATGATCCTTAAATGATTCATTGCAAGCAAAGAAGCAACTGTTTACACAGTTGTTGGATAGTTAAAGGTGCAGTTAACCCAAAAAGAAAAATAGAAAAAGACAGATGATCTTGTTCAAGTTCAATTTCTTTAACAGAAAAGATAACAATACACATTGGGTACATGCCAATTCACTTTTTTTGATTCCCTTGCTTAATGATAGTTGCTTGATCTGAAAATGGTTCGGGTTGGCTATCATGAAAGCCATTCCAGTGTTCTTGTTTCTGCTCTGAGGAGCAAGGATACATGAGACCCACCTTTGACACACAACCACAAAATGCACTGCAGTTTCATATCAAAGTGAACAGACAAATACAACTCAACTACAATACGTTTTTGATATTGTATCATGTTTCGATCCATAAACATGATTCTTTATGGATCTGTGTGTGTAGATCTGAGAACCATAACTGTCTTAATTTATCATGAAAAGATGCAAGTGGGGGAAATGGAGGTAGTTAAGGAAATTGGCATGTACCTACGGACCGCTGCATGGAAACAAGCTGTAAACACAATATTGACAGATTATTACCATATTAAGTTGTTGGTGCTAAAATTTTAGCAAACAGTTGCTTATTTACACATCCAGCCGACACAAGTAACTTAGCATTCATTTGTAGTTGTGTTTCCGTCCACTTGATGAATGTGGTCTCCACCAACACCTGAAAGAAATATCTGACTCTATAGCTGTCTATTATAGTGTAGTATATGATCCAAAACAGTAATATCTCATAATATAATACCATAAAACCAAAACAGTGAGTGAAAAGACACTTCCCCTTTCACATTACACAGTTATTTTATCCATTGTAATATTAAAAATATTGATTATAGCAGCTTAAAACACATTTTCTTAATTTAACGTACCTTGTTAGGTCCCCGGTGTTTGGTAAGAAGTGAGTATATATGGCCTTCAGTAGCATAAAAAATACATTTTAAAGAGGCAAGAAACTTTGTTAGTTTATTTAGAGATTTAATTTAAAGAAACCAAACAAATTCATGTTTGACAAACAAACAAATTTTAATTTATGTGATGTCTAGATAAATAGAAAAGCCTCTTGAATGTATCTTGGTGGGTAGATGTAGCAGGCTAGAGTTGTCACTAAATTGCAATCACATTCTGCTCAGTAAATTCAGTTGTCACAAATCATAGCAAATGTAATTAAACACACACTTAAACCCTGGGCCCTCTCCATTCCATTATATCAAAGATATAGCTACCTAGCCAGCTTCAATGCCGTACCTTCTCTACCCTCACACACAATGCCAGGAGGTCTTTGCTTGCTGATCTATGTAGGACAAGCAGTGGGGTGTCTAAAGTAATAAATGAACAAGATGAATGTGGGGGATATGTTCATTTGAAAGCTCTTGTCACTGACAGTTTGTCGTCTGGCTGCACAAAGGGTGTAGCCGTCCTGCCTGATTTACTTTAGATTCAAACCATGGCTAAATTGGAAATCGTGAATCACTCTGACACCATTGGCGCAAGATGGATTACTCCAGTTAAAAGCTGCCTTTTCTTTACTTTGGTTCTTTTTAAAGAAATCATACAAAAATTAAATTTTCTGGCAGAAGGCTGACCCGGGCAACGAAAGGAATAACAAAGGGAGGCCAGCACTGAGGCACTATAAAGCTGTTTGTTATCAGCACTGTACTATACCAGCTACATCCAAAAGCTCTCAGCTCTCAGCACAATGAGCCTGGCTGAATGTTTGATCAACTGTCTCAGGTTTAACCAGCCTTGCCAAACTACACCTGCCTGGAGGAAAAAGAAATGCCTTCAAGCAAGGCAATGCCTCCCTCCAAGATGTTCAGGAAATAAGCGTTTGATGTTCACAATACCCAATCTGAACTAATCTCATTCAATCTCAGGCACTTCAATTCTGAGCAAAGTTCAAGATTTGCATTACTGAACAATAGCTCTCTGGGTGCCAATGATGCTTTCCAGTATAATCTAGCCATACATTGCAAAACAATACACTCAATCACAGCCCAGTGTAAGCCAAATTGAGCATTTACAGATTGAATTCAATAAAATACTAAATAACTGTCCTTCATGCCAAGTGTGATACAACAGATATTTCGTCACTTGGAAACTCTCCTACATATAAAGTCATGAATAACTCAGTTGTACAAAGGTGTGAATTTATGTGTGTATGCTCTCTTTTAATCTGAACTGTGTGTGTGTGTGTGTGTGTGTGTGTGTGTGTGTGCGTGTGTGTGTGTGTGTGTGTGTGTGTGTGTGCGTGCGTGTGCGTGTGTGTGTGTGTTCACCCCAACTCATCGTCGCTGGCTTCAGCTCATTGCCCTGCAGTAATATCAAGCCTTACAGACACCTGGGACCAGTGGTGTGGGCCCTCAGAGGAGGTAACCGCCTGGCAACAGGGCCTGATTACTTTCTCCACCCTTTGGAACTCAACTCTGTATATGCCATTAACCAGCTGCACGCAGTGTGATCTCAACTCGACCGTGCCATTAACCCTGTACAAAAAGGGTTGTTTACAAACGCACAGACACACACACACACACACACACTAGACAGAACTTCACAGCTTAACCACCAGCCTACTAAAGCCACAGCCATCTGCAGACCAACATCTTCCATAATCACTCCAGTGAGAGTTTTACAGTAAAAGAACATGAAGCAAGGGTGACATCTAGTGGGAAATTATTGACACGAGCTGTTGCAAGGTGTGCAGTTATTAGTACACTAATACAATATAATAAACAGGGTAAAAAGGAGGACGATGCCCCCTACTGTAAAAATGTAATATGATTTCAGTATGTACTGTACGATTTTGGAGTTTGTGAGGTAATGTGTTGGTATTAACCATTGTTTGTTGTTGAAGTTTGCTTTATTCCCTCTTTTTTTGTGGTCCCGCAGACTCCACTGCGATAGATGTATGTGTAAAAGTAATAATTAGAATAGCAAAATCAACCTTTTTCACCTAATATTTTAAAAGTGGAGTAATAAATACAATTTCCCTCTGAAATGTAGTGTTGTTGATGTATAAAATAGCATATAAAAAATACTCAAATGAAGTATGTTAAACATAATATAATAGTGTTATATTATTGTTTTGATGTTAAGGTATTTGTTTGTGTCTTTGATTCAACTTTTACACTTCAAAAAAAATCGAACTACATTAAAAAGGGGAGAGGGGGGTATTTTTGCCTTGAAACCACAAGGGGGCGTCTTGTCCTTGATATGATTGCTTTTTTAATAATGTAGAGGTATAAAAAGGAGATGCACTGATGGTCACACACAAATAGCCTAAGGTATGTAAGGTTACTTTAAAAGAAATGACAGAGGTTCCAGTATCAAGCGTCAAGCTTTATTTAAAAACACACTATCAGTTTTATTTTTCCCCCAAACTAACCGATAGTTCCTTAAATTAATCTTCTCATTGGATCATCTTCATGTTGTGTCAGACACACTCACTAACTCACACACACACACACACACACACACACACACACTGGAAACGAAACCCATATCTTATCTCTGATTTATGCAAATCTTTCAAGGCTCAGCTTGCCTCCGTGAGTAGGAGGAAAAGGGAAGAAATCATTTTCTAAGAGGGAGGTACTAGGAAGTCAGTGCCGTGTCAAAGGTACTCTACAACATTGACGGGAGTTTTAAGGTACTTCTGCTAACAAACGGGACAGCAAAAAGAGACGACCAGTGGAGGTAAATTGATTTGTTAAAAGAGCCTTAACCTGCCAACCGGTTAGCATGGGGAACGTCTCGTTGAACACTTGTCACCTGAGTAAGGTGTAGTATCACATTCGGTGTGTCTTCTAGCGTAGGGGGACGTTTAGTCATTTATAATATAGGCTAGGTTTACAATGTAAAATGACAGTGGCGCAGCATTTCTTCCTGTTATGTTCAGCTGTCTTTATTCAACGCAGGCTGAGAGTAAAGCTGAGTAGACTTTACTGTAGGCTACTGTAAGGACTACAGACTTATTATAGGCTACCTGCATGCTGTGTGGTAGGCTGTAACAGGTACAACCTTTTTTTGTAGCTTCGTCTGATACACCAAATGATAATATAACATAACATCAACAATGGCTAATGACAATACTGTTAATAGTATATTAAGATGGAATGGAAATTATTGGTAATTAGGCCTTTCGTTTATGAAAGTAACCTTAAAATGAAGGCAGTTAAAGTGTTGACTAACAAGCATTTTCATGATTGGTTAATCTGACTGTTGTTTTCTTAATTTTTCGATTAATTTGGGTTTGTACACAAACAAAATGGGTTAGGGTTAGGGTTATCACAGTAAAGCCCAAGGTGACATCATTACATGTTTTTTTTTCACCCAAAGGTCTAAACACCAAAATATCAAATTTACTATCAATAAAGTTTAAGACAAGTTAAAAAATATTTCACATTTGAGCCACAGTGAGTGGCAATGTTGCATAAAAAACAACTGACTGTTTAGTCTCATAGAGATATCAGAGTTTACACAGATACCAACAATGCCAGGCTGAATTTTTGGGAAATGTGTATAAATTATACAAAAAGAATCTAGACTATTTTGATTTGATGGTTTAGTCATATGTCATCTTGGGTTATTGTATTATGTGCAGCATGGTGGCCCAATGGTTAGCACTGTGGCCTCACAGCAAGAAGGTAACGGAACCCTGATCGTTCTTTCTGTGTGGAGTTTGCATGTTCTCCCCGTGCGTGTGGGTTTTCTGTGGGTACTCCGGTTTTCCCCACCACAAAAAACATGTTCCTGTGGAATAAGATTATTTGTACTTAAAGGGAAATAAAATGTGAAAAGGATAAATTATGTCAAATAAACCTGTATTCCTAATTAAATGTACTTTTTTTCCTCAGTCAGTGTATGAATATCACCCTGAGGCTGTGTAATGTGTCTTCTATGCTGCTGAAAAGAGGCCCAGATGCTCCAGGATGGAACAGGCACTTTCCAGCCAGAGCTCAGCGTCAGACTTGCTCGAACCAGACAGCGAGGAGCTCCAGTTCAGAGTGGACTCCTTCAGGAAACTGGGTTACTCCTCAGCAGAAGTGAAGGCTGCTCTGAGGAAGCTGGGCCTAAGCACAGACACCAACTCTGTGCTGGGAGAGCTGGTTCGCAACAGGACTGTTGCTGCACCCTACATGTCCAATTCTGACAGTGATGAGAGGAGCACAGGCCATAAGGACTCGCTGCTGCCTCCCAGTTGGACTCTTGGACCATGCAGAATCATACCACAACTCGGGGATCAGAAGAATACAAACACAGAATTGAGGCCTATTGTTATTGACGGCAGCAATGTTTCCATGAGGTAATCTTGATAAGCTCCTTTCTCTATTTGATGGGATCATAGATCATTAACTTCATTTATAATTCACAGTTTTTATAGCTATTTTTTGCTACTTTGAACTGCAGACAGTACACAAAAAGTGACATAACAACCAAGAAAGGTGTTGTTTCCTTAGGCGTGTTAGATGCCTGTAATTTAACTTGTCAAACTGTCATCAATCATTGTCTTGTTGTCATTTAACTCTGGTCCTGAAACATCCATCGTCATGTCATTTTAAACCACCCTGCCTGTGCATGTTTCTGTGAAGGCCACTGCTGCAATATGCAAATTTTAGGCACACACCTTAAAATCTCAACCTTTCATATAGACATTGAGTGAAATACAGGAAGTTCACAGTGAGCAATATTCAAAGGTGTGTGGTGTTTAAACAGATCAACGGAATTTTTACCTCACCCTTTCATGTTATTTATAGTCAAATTGTTGTACTAATCTTCTCTTCCATGTTTCTTACAGTCATGGCAACAAGGATGTGTTCTCATGTCAAGGCATCCAGCTTGCAGTGAATTTCTTCTTGGACAGAGGTCATAATGCCATTACTGTGTTTGTACCCTCTTGGCGCAAAGAGCAGCCCAGACCTGATACCCCAATAACAGGTGAGGATACAAGAAATGTACAACCAAGCAGACAGATGGTGCTGATCTAGCACAGGAGTGCTAATAGTGTGTTAGTAGTGTCAGGCAGACTAACTAGCTTACCTTTTTTTCAGTTAATAGCCACAGCACTGAACTTAATTTTTAACAGGGGGGACGGACCCAGTTCATTTTGTTCACTCATGACTAATGAACCAACCCATGAATGACTCTTTTTGGTTCTGTATTTGTTGAGTATGAAAGAGTTTCTTTGGCTTTTGCAATCTTTCAATATGCTTTTAACAAGAAAGTAACTAATGTGCAATACAGCTGAGCCGACAATGACACCATTGATGGGAGTTCCACTTAGGGCTACTGATTCGCTCAGTAGCAATGGTTCACTTTTAAAATGTGTTACATGTGATAGAGGTTTGTTCCTACATGCCCTGAACACCCCTTGGAGACAGTAAAAAATAAAGAATCGATGTCTCCGATTATAAAAGCTGAAAAAAACAAAATTGGGGGGCTAGACTGGCAGCCAGTATGCATACCTTAAATTAAATGATAATGTGTGGTTCTTCTTATGTTAAATAAATTTATTGCAGACAAAATATGTTCATAGGCCTGCAAGTCACTCCCATTGACTCCCGGCCAACTGATCCCACCCAAGAAATAGTCCAACGCCTAAACCTGATGTAACTTAATTGTTGCTTCACACTTTAGAAATAAATAAACAAACAAGATATAACTAATTGATAAGCAAACTTTAGAGGTGTTCTACTTTAACTAGCCAGGAATCATTGGTTATTTTGCTTTTTCCCTGAAGACATATTTTCTTTTTCTAAGAAATATGAGTATGACTACCACTTAAATATATTGCTGTATCTGTGATTCAGTCCCACAGTAGCTTTGATCTACTATTACAATGCGGTCTGAGGCAGAACTACTGTTCTCATGCCAAAGCCATGGGGAAACACAGTTACGATTGTGTAACAGAGATTTACCCAATTGGCTACCAAGTTATGCTTCCATATGAAGCTGACACAACAGCCAGAGCTATACATTTCAAACAGCTGAATCACTAACGTGTCTGGGTGTACCTGAACAATCCAGATTACAGTACTATCATATCTACATAACTCAATCTCTTTGAGTGGAGAAGCTGCCTTTTATTTAGTCTAAAGGCAACATGATTTAAAGATATGCATGCTTATCTAATGTATGGTATCTTCAACAGCAACAAAGGGTTGACCGTCCTTTTAAAACTGATGCATCATCACCTTGCAGCTCTCATGATTTATTAGTAACTGTGCACCCTGGGTGAAGCAATACAAAGGTTATATTTTTAATCCGCGAACAAGGAAGTAAAAGTCAGCTCACAGTCATTCCTGGAAAAGCCCCATCAGGAAGTACAGCTGTGTTTTCCTTCCACACCTAGCCTACTTGCATAGTTAACTGTTGACAGTCATTTACAGCAAGCGGTTACATGAAGACACTTAGTTAGAAAAGTGCTTTTAAGTGTTTGTGATTTTTGTCTTTAAGGCTGTAGCTCAGTCTAACTTTTATGTAACCTGGTCTTGTGTAATACGCTCCTACAGTGTGTGTATTATGTTTTCATTCAGTCATTTTGCAAGGAGAGTAACATGATTTAATGTACATATTAGATTGTTATGACGTTTGTACAGGTGATGTCAGATGTCTTTTGTTTTTTATTTGATTGGTGGTCCTTAGTGGTGTTTTGTTTCCTCGACGTGCGGCTGAGGATCATGACAAATGTGTGTTACATAACAAAGCTATTCTTATTATAAACAACATTCAATGAAACCTGTAATGTGAGTACCTCTCTCCACGGCCATCTGACTCATGGTTGTTTGCACTTTTAGATCAACACATCTTGATGGAGCTTGAAAAACGGAAAATAGTGGTCTTCACTCCATCACGCCGTGTTGGTGGTAAGCGAGTGGTTTGCTATGATGACCGCTTTATCGTCAAGTTGGCGTATGAATCAGATGGAGTGATTGTATCCAATGACACCTACCGTGACCTCCAAGCAGAAAGACCTGAGTGGAAGAAATGCATTGAGGAGAGGCTCCTCATGTTCTCCTTTGTAAATGATAAGTAAGCAATTAGCATGTTTTTCTAACTGAGCGTGTGAGGTTTGACATTTTAATGATGTTTAAGGTTGTTCCAGAGGGAATATTTACTCTTAAGGGCGTAATCAGTTAAACATAACTATTCAGCACCCAGTGGATTTGTCACAAGTGAATAAAGAAATCAGTTATTTTTGTTTGTTTTTGTCTAGGTTCATGCCCCCAGATGACCCTCTGGGTCGCCATGGCCCCAGTCTTGACAACTTCCTTCGTAAAAAACCTCTGCCTACAGAGCAAAAGAGACAGCTCTGTCCATATGGTAAGATATGATAAACACAGAGTTCCATTCCTTTAGAGTTTTTGGACAAGGAACTAAGCTGGTTCCCAAATGAGATGACTTATACGTTTTGTGTGTGTGTCACCATTTTTGTATCCTCAGACAAAAAGTGCACTTACGGCCTCAAATGTAAGTTCTACCATCCTGAGCGGTCAAACCAGTCCTACCTGTCCTTGGCTGATGAATTGAGAGAGAAAGCCCAGATTTCTACTGTAAAAGAAGAGAGAAATGCCAGATTATCACCCAGACAGTTTCAGTCTGATCCTGGGCCTCCTCATAATGCCTTTCCCCATCCTCAAGACTCTAACACAGAGCCCATTAAAGACCAGCAAAGTTCTTCATATCCCGGTGAGGTTTGTGACAATACACTGCTGTACTGGAAGGATCCTCGACAAAGTCCAAAACAGATGCCCTGTCCTTTAACAGGAGGCCAGTGTCAGAAAGAGCCTGGGATGCACTCTATGCCCAGTCATTACTATGCCAACATCTCTCACGAGTACCTGGATTCTGGCCTTGGCTCTTATGAAGGTCAGTTCTCTGACTTTTCGCATTACCTCAACAACTCCCACAGGCTCAGGCCCCAGCAGCAAGGTGCCCTCCCTGGAACCAGACTTGCCCCAGTGCATTTAGAGAAAAAAAACACCAGCCAGTCCTGCAGGTGCTGTTCCCATGTAGTGCCCTCAACAGCTCATCTGCAGCATAATGTAAACCCTGACTCAAAGGGTCAACCCAAATATGACACCTACCCTCCTCACATGTTCCCGCCTGGTGTGCCACACCAAAACAGCCTCCCCAGTCATCTCCATTACAGTGGAATGCCACATCATCAGCAAAAATACTGGTCAGATCCTTTTCAAGGGCTGCCCCAAGCCCCGACATCATATAGCGTCCCCTCTTTGGTCCATTCCTCACACTCCCATAATTGCTCTTACAAAGGCAATCAGTACCACTCCTGGGGCCAACCACAGTCATCCTGTGCTGTGTTTGACCCACAAAGGTTGGAACTCCGCAAGAATCTTCAAGCCATCTTTAACCCTCACCAGGTGGATACAGTCATGGAAATGTTTCCACATGTGATGAATGCCGAGAAACTGGCTGCAGAGATCCTCAACCTAAAGGCTCAGGGAGGGATATTCTGATAGCTCCTCTGATGAGTTTCTTCCCTTGCATGCTCTTCAGTCAGAACTAACATAATACTCATGTTGACTCTTTATCATAGCAAATGAGGAATCTTCTGAGAAGCTTTTAGAGTGTCTATGGTTGAGTGAAAGCTAATTGAAAATATGTTTTATTCTATGTAATGTGCCTTTAAAGAAGTGCAGTTTGCCTTTCTATGTATGAAAAGTTAAGACAATCTGTTTTATGCATTTGTATGACATTGTAGTCAAATGTTACCTTGCCATCCAGTGTTTTGGATGAAAAGTGCCTCTAGACCAAAAGTAGTTATGACTGAGTTTCTAGAGTTTTGACTGTTGATGCATATTGTGTCAAATGTGATATATTTTAATCTTTTCCCCAAAATGAAGTTCTCATGCAATATCAAATCATGCTATGTATAGTATAAATTTCTCTTTTTTTTACTTTCACTGTAGTTCTCAAACCAGCTTGCAATATTATCTCTGTAAGGTGTAGTATATTTCAATATGCTGTGGCTGCCCAATGCATTGTGTTATGTCAATCCAGTCAAGGATCCAGGCTCCTAAATTGTATTTACAATAAATCCTGACCTAACAAGGAATTTGAGAAGACTTTGACACTAGTGATCGCTCATCCTTTTCCTGTAAATTGGCATTAGTTTCATAAACTATTCTCAGTAAAGATGTTGGTGTAATACTACACTTGTATTAGGGTCACTGTGTGATTGAAACATGACAATACAAATGTGAAATTTGGTTCTCATGCAGATTATATAATTTTAGAAAAATCACTTTATATACTGAAGATACATTCATAGTAAGCATGTCAAGGAAAAACCATATAATTAAAACTTAAAGAATGTCATGTGTCATGTAGGATGTGTGTCTTACTTGTAAGGTGACTGCTGTACCAGTCTTTTTTTTAGCTTGGCTAATGCATTTGTAAATATGTCTCCAGGGTTTATCAGGAACTTAGTATTAGCACTCACTTATGCTTACATCATAACTTATTGCCCAAGACTCCTACCAAACTCCCTCACTAAATTTCACAAGTACGTCTCCTACACACACAGAGTTTTATATACAACCGTTTTCCTGGAATAATCAGGGAAAGCCCAACAGTTTTACAAACTAAGAAATGTTGTACTCTGCATCTCATTTTGCAAGCTTGAAACTCATTTTGTTTTTCCACTGTCTTGGGGGAAGTGCGTTTGTGTGTGTGTGTGTGTGTGTGTTTGCTCAAGTGACAGACTTAATGCAATTGAACATAGTTTAGCTATTCTGGAGTTATTGTTGAATGGCACAGTTTGGTTTTACAACTGGATTGCCACGACATTTTGTACAGACGTTCATGGTGCCCATCGGATGCATCCTTATAACTTTGGTGATCCTCTGACTTTTCCTCTAGGTACCGCCATCAAGGTGGATTGCTCTGAATTTTGATAAATACATTTGGTCCCTAGAAGGAAAACTAAAATCACTTCAATCCCCTGACTACTTTCAAATACCTGCAAAACTAATGACGTTCATATTAGTCTCTGTTGTACTTTTGGTTCAGTGCTAATTTGTGAATATAAGCATGCAAACACACTAAACTAACACGGTAAACGTGGTAAGCATTATACTTACCAAACATTAACATGCTATTGTCATTGTGAGCATGTCTAAGCATTAAGCTAAGGGCAAGAAAAACAGCTTTTTAGAGCTGTCGTCATTGTTTTTAGGCCAGAGTCAGCATTTCTCAGTAAACACAGTATTGCTTGTTTTGTGAACAGACTAGTTCTACATTATGTTGGCCCTCCTTTAATGCATCCAGATGGTCAGCTCTACAACAGCAGTCTGTACTATCACTCCCAGGCCACCAGTAGTTTGTGGAATGGTACAAAGGCACCATAGCCAGGCTTGCTGCAAAAGACAGAAACAAAAATAACAAGATATTAATGATAGCCATGTTTTATTTAATTGGCTCAAGTACAAGTAAAGACAAACCACATTGGAATGTTTTTTAAGATGTTTATTTAGTTTGTAGGAGAAAATTGTCCCTATGCTTATTGTATTTCACAGCTGGTTTTCTTAAGAAAAGACTACATTTGAGCCCTGTTCCCAACAAGGAGTGAGATATGTCCTTCCTGCAGGCAAATAGGTCATCTCACATCCTGAGTTCATGCCCAACCTCTTAAATGCTGCAGTCTGCAAACCACAGCCTGAGATTTGCATATCCAGCTCAGCCAATTAAGTGCAATGAATTTGCTAAAGTGTGTCTGGAGACATTGTTTGGCTGTGTGAAATACCTAACGACCGCAGTATGATGCTTTCATTCATATAGATACTTTAATGTGATTTGATGTATTTAACCAAGGCTTTGGGAACCATATAACAGATTATCCTTTAGAAGTTAATTTAAATGGGCTGTGTACATCTCCAATGTGACATCTGATTGGAACCAATAAATCCCAGTGCAGCACTGAATGTCAGGTTACACATCCTGAGATACATTAAGAAGCTACATGTTGCTTGTGTATACAAAGTTAAAAAATGGGATCAGTTTTACCATTCAAAGTAGCTGAGTCCCTTGTGACTGCCATCATGTAATCCATGATCAGGTGTCTGCAGCTCTACCCCAAGGTGGAGATCTGCCTCCCCCTGCAGGTGGCCTAGGAAACGAATCGTTCCTGTGCTGATCCGTCCAGATGGCAGCATGATCCTGACCTGGTGACCCAGCTCCAGGTCCATGGGGGAGTGGGGTACAAAAGCCCGGTGAGGCCCTGTGGACGTCCTCCATGACCTTACACTGGAAGACGAGAGGGTTGAGTCAGTAAAAGAAAGATAGAGATCAATGACAGCTTTAGAAACAGTGATATTACATCATATATGATGGGTATTTTTTCTTTAGAAAAATACTTAACCTATGAAGTGAAATACAATAAAAAAGAATTAATTTTACTAAATCTGTAAACCATGAGGTGTAGTTTGAAATTTTGGGAAATCAAACTTACTTGCTTTCTGGCAGAGAGTTACATCAGAAGATCGATACCACTTTTTTACCTGGTGGCTGAAGATGAGGAAGAGGAAGGTCTCAAGCTCAGTGCTGATGATGATGTGGATAACTCGCTGCCTGACAAACTGCTTGCATAAATGTCGCTCCTTGAAGAAGCATCAAACTCTCTGTGTTGGTGCATCATTCTTGAGAGACCGCCTGTTCATTAGAGAACAGCCTTTGACATCATAATTGAATTCAAAAGCATGCATGTTTCAAACAGCTGAATGAACTCAGTGTGTATGACTGCAATTTACTTGAACACTCCTCCAACGCTTCTCCATTGTTCACTCCTGACTGCTCACCACAACCGCCCACTTTCACCAACACTTCAACCTGAGAGGCCAGCAAAGGAAAAGGAGACAAGTTATCATTACTTAAGTCCAGCTGTGGAACGTAACAAAGTAAATTTAGTAAAGTACAAGGACCATAACATTTTTCTTAACTTGAACATTTCCATTGTATGCTAATTTATATCTGAACTTTGCTATTCGCTTATTTTAAAGCTATAGTTACTAGATGCTTTTTTGAATTGCCCTGTTGCTGAAATGGGCTATACAAAGGCCTTGTCTTTTAAAATTCAAAAAAAACTTTATCAGTAATAAAATATTAACCATTGTTACAGATTAAACTACCAATAGTATGTAGTTAAATGAGTTTTGCCAAAACCAAATACAACATTACCATACCACTTGCATCTTATTACATCAATAATAATCCATGAATCCAATAATATAATACTATGACTATAACATTGACAGTAGCACTCTGCATTATGAATAATTTTACTTTTGATTTTTTAAGGACATTTTTGTTACTTTTGTCGGCTACCTTTGTACTTTTAAGTACTTTCCTCTTAAGTGAACATTTAGATGCATGACTTTTAATCTAGAGTATTTTGATAATGTGGTATTGCTACTTTTACTTAAAGCTGTGGTAGGCAAAATATTTTTGGCATTGTTGGCTAAGAATGCCATAATAATCTTTCAACATGTTGTAATTCAAGTGGTCTGAGAGAAAACTAGACTTCTGCACCTCATCTTGGCTCTGTATTCAGGCTTCAGGTAATCTAGCCGTGACGGAAGACTTTGGTCAATCACAGTTAATGTCAGAGAGAGAGAGCGACCTATTGGCTTTTCTGAGCATGCATTGCCCTTGCAACAAAAAAGGGGAGAGGGATAGCTGCGGTAACAGGTATCACTCTACTTAAAAATGCTGATGTTTTTTGCATTCTAAGCACACACACATATTCACAAACAAACCTGATTACGTAGCTCTTCCTGTTCTCTTTGCAGCTCCACAAACCTCCTTTCACATGATACTTTATCACAGGCGACCTTGGTCTTGAGTGACAGTATCTCTTTCTCGGTTTTGGTTAGTCTTTTATCAAGAGAAGTTGCACGGTCAGGGCTGCCTGGTATGGCTGTGATCACTTTACTTTCAGAACCTGACAAATAAAGTCAAATGAGGTCATCACATCATATCTACTACACATGCTGAGGAGATGTAAAGTAGGTTTACAGTAGAATGCAAATAGACCTTTTGGCATCTAGATCCAGCTTGTTGTTGGTCTACAGTGAACCCTTATAGACATGATAGTTAGATTTTATTCTATCATAACAATTCATTTGAGGGATACTGGAAGATCATCTTTTATAACCTTTTCCAAAACACAAAAAGGATCACTGCACATTTAAGCTTGTGGCCCTTGGAGGAGATTCTTACCCACAAGCTGTTTCAGCTGTCGGCGTGTATCCTTTGTAATTTGCTGTTTCCTTGGCAAGAATTTGATTGCATTGTATGGGCATATCTGAAATGCAAATAAACATGGTTTATATTTACTATACATTAACCTATCAAAACATGTTTTTGATGAGATATCCAAATTCCAATACAAATGACACATTTTAGAGAGCATATACTCACCCAAAGGAACCGGCAAGTGCACAGTATCCCCTTGAATGTCCATGTAAACACAGTCCACAGGATATATGCTGTCATGTTAAAACATGTTCACCTCACATTGTGGTATTCTGACTGGGGAAAGAATTACCACTAATGTGATTTATCTATTACAGTTCATATGGTGGTGAAGTAATTCAGATGAAATGTTAATGATATCAACATTATGTGTGTATTGATGACCATAGTTTAACTGAACTGTGGTCTAATGAGTCCAAAGGATCAGGTGTAGGCTGCTAAAGAAAGTAGGCTATGCCATCTGTAGCTAGATGCTGCCATGCTATGACTTACACAAACAAATACACATAACAAAATGGATGGAATCTATACTATTGGAAAATGAACATACAGAGCTGGACACTGACCTTTGCCAGAAGCTCAACTGTAGTTTGTGAGGAAAGGATCCCATGTGGGGGTTATAAGGAATTGGTAGCTCCCATGTCTGCTCAATGGGTCTCTGTCCTAGTCCATGATGAACGCCAATGTGGCACACAGAGCTCACTGACCTGTTGCAATGCACCAAGTCCGTGTGAACAGTGCTCCGGAAGACTGCTGGGTAGGTAAATCTGTCTAATCCTCTTAGCCATGCAGTTACACAGTCCAGTTGCATCCAGGCTGCTTTATTTGGGCTACTGAGTCTTAACTATAAACAATGTGAATAAGCCTCCACATGTAGTGCAACTCTTAGCGCTGTTGGAGGAAGGAGGATTCGGTGTCAACAACCATCTGTTCTGTCTCTCTTTTATTCAGTTGTAAGAGCCAAATAGATATAAACAAATGTTAGACCAAGAATTGTTTTGATATCCTTTTAATATACAGCATACTTTATATACATTTCCATAGTGTGACAGCATCTCATACATTGTTTTCTATTTGCTTGTTGCACCTCTTCATTAGTGTTTTTTACACTGAGTACAATAGTCAACCCCTGGACTTTAGACTTTAGACTTTCTTGATGGCCCTTCATGAAGGTCCGTGGACGTAGCTAAACATAGAAGAACAAAAGATAAAAGCTTTGAAGTAAGATGACAGCAACACTTGCTGTCCAGTTATGGGCAGATGAAATACAATAAAACAGATGATGATTAAATAAATTAACAATTGTGTAAACTAGGAATTTGTGGTCAATGTTCAATAGTTACTTCAAGGAAGCCATTATTATTTTTAAGAAATCCTTTCAAATGTAACTACTACGATTCATTCTATAGTCTAATTTAACTAATTTGTTGTACTTATTGTAAAAGCTCGGACAAAATAATATATATTAAATATGTAATATAATATTCTATATGTCTTGTGTAGGCCTATCTGTTATGGGTGTGTGTGTTTCAGTTTCCTGTTTTATTTTTTAGTCTTTGTTTTCTCCCTTGTCATGTCTTATTTAACTTCCTGCCATGTGTTTTCCCCCCATTGTGATGGTCTGCCCAACCCTGATGTGTTTCACCTGTCCCTTGTTCACCTCATTATCTGCTGTATTTACTCTGTGTGTTGTCTTTGTCAAGTGTCAGATCATTGTTTGTGTTTTGGATTGTGTGTGTGTAGTCTAGCCTTTTTGTGTTGGTGTTCCTGTGATTCCTGTTTTTGACTTCCATTACATGCTGTACTACTTTGCCTGCTGTATTCAGGACTCCTTTTGTTTGCATGTAATTTGTTTGAATGGTATTAAATCCTCAAGCTCACCACTGCCTACTGGCTCTGATATTGGTCCGACATTCTCTGATTCCGCTAACACTTTCATTTCATTCAAATGTCCATTTTGCCTGATTAATTTTTTTATGACTAAACAGTGGAAAGCAGTGCAAGCCTGACAGAGCATCTCTAGTGAAGAAGTGTCTGCTGATGTCTGTGGATTGTAGACTTCAACAAGGCATGGACTACAAAGGATTTTCCAGCCAAATATTACATAGGCCTATTTATCTAATGTTCTATTACTGCCTGCATTAGAGAAATCCTGAAGTTTGTTCTGTGTTCATTGGATGTGGATGTTAACACTCAAATTAGAGCTAAATGTTGGAAGTTTAACTTGTACTAGTCTATATTCTTGACGTTCCACTTCCGGGATTACTCCGTTGCCGTCGGACAATCCGCCTGATTTCACTTATTTAGGCAGGATATCCGTTGCCTTGGGCCTTCATTGTGTTGACATTTTAAACTCTGGACGATTTATGGACTGTGGTTAGCCTTTTCTCAGATCTCTGCAGGATAAATCCAGACACTTCCAGACTATCTGTCCAATCTGAGTTTTCTGTTGCACAACTAAAACAACTTTTAAACTTGCATATGTTCCACCAAGACAAGTTCCCTCAGAGCCTATTTTGCAGCGGCCCTGCTGCTTTTTTCCAGTGCTTAGCACTTAACAATGCCCAAGACGATTGTGATTGGTTTAATGAAATGCTAATAAACCAGAGCACATTTTCCCCCCCATCCCCGAATGTTATGTGGAGTAGCCAGACTAACCTTGTACTAACTGTCTCATTTCTTTTCCAATGAGCATGAACCCAAAGAAATGGGTCAGTGACCTACGTGAGGTTTGCACACTTACGGGTTGCTGTTGCCTAACATTGTTTGATTTGCATGGTGAACACTGTGCCCTTAGTTCAGTATTTCCAGCACAAATTTTCCAGACTATGCAAATTTTTTCTTCATATTCATATACAGTATATCTCATGATGTGGATTTGGACACCATTCATTTCCTGAAAGAAAATGTTGAAGAGCTCTGAGGAACTGAAACAATGACATTGGGTTCAAAATGATTTTGCTATACACTTTGATATTGCACAGAAGGTCTATAATCATAAGGCCATTGTCTAAAATGTGAGAAGTGAGATGCTTGTTTTGTGTTTCATTGCACAAACCTATGTGTTTTCACATAATAAATAGCAGAGTGTTAATGACTTTTCTGTGTGCATGCTGGTCAGAAACAGGATTATTTAAAAGAGATGTTTGTTCAGCCTAAACCACCACATCATAGTCACTGTTAGGAAATCAAGTGTGAAAAGGGGCAGTATTTCTTCCTGGTTGATTATCCTAATAATTATATAGTACAAGAGGCTTTGGTTTCAAAGTAAAGCTGGGCTTTCAAGTGAAATGTGAGACTGCATACTGGTTAATTGTTGTGTGTGAAGGCGTATACATTTGTATAATAGGTGTATAAATTCATCACTTACATGGTCAGCTTCTGTTCAGGTGTGCTGCATCTGTTTTCTGCATTCAGAGAGACAGAAAACACCCTCTCACCTCAGGTTGTGTCCTCATCAATCATTCAAACACATGCAAACAACTAAACAGCAATAATACATTCGCAGCGTTGCAGCTTTGCAAAAAAACAAAAACATCTGTTCCTCACATTCATTCATTTGACAATGAGCTTGCATGCCACAAACTAGAGTATTTGGCTATCAGACAATAGTGGGTTTGTTAAGGACATTTTGGAATTTTGCATATGATGATAAGAATATACTGTATACAAACGTAGATATACTGGTGAAAACAAAGGTGCTGGGCAGTTTGCTATCCGAGTGTAGTATGCAGTTCTGTGTTGTCTGAAGAAGATGACCCAATTTGGCAGATTTGTCCTTTCTGCCATAGTAATCCTGAAAAAAATTCCATGTTGATCACTGCATGCATGTGAACGTGTTTGTAAGTATACAGTATGTGAGATACAACTGTATGGGTGTACATGTATGTTGTTTGTACCTTTGTATGAATAGAGACTGTATATCTGCTATTATGGTCATGAGAAAAGTTTACATATTTTGAGAAAATTTGTCTTTAATCATTAGAGGCATTTTCAGGTTATGAAAAGATATCTACAAGAGGAATAATTACTGCTAAGTCTTTCATCTGGCAATTCTGGCAAATGCCAGAGGGGCCAGACCATTTTTTTTAAATGTGGGCCGGTCAGAATGTTTTTTTTAATATACAAATAAATTGTCTTTACAGGCCAACAGCGCATAGGACAGGTTTTCTATGGTTATATTAATAATAATATTCATAATAATACATAAATATTAAACATTTGGCCAGCTGGCAAAGGTCGGCCTGGTCTACGAGATTGGCCAACCGATCCAATTAGAGGTTTTTCAAATTGGGACGTTCAGTTAATTGTGTCTGCAGCAAACCTTTCACAAATGATAACCTATTCAATGAAAACACCATACAGTTTATCTGCCTACAATTTCAGTTCAATTTCAGTTTACCGATGGCCATACTAATAGAAAAACAGACTGTAAAAACAGAGACAAGCCTCTCTCAAATCCACCGAACTTTGCTCATACTTGTGCTGGGTTGGATTCATTTGGTCTGTTCTTGTTCTTTACTGATTGGTTGATAACAGTACAAATGTATTGGCTTTGGAAAAGACAGGGTGGAGCTCATTATAATTTAACACAACGTGTTATGATATGCGTTATGATACGCGTAAAAAGCGGCTTTAGAGGAGCATTCCACGGCGCTTTTTACGGCGCTTTGACATTGATCAATGTAAAAAAACGGCATTCTGACAGTTCAAAACGCGATGCGGAAGTGATGAAATGTGCCCTTCTGGCGTTCCATATAATGCTGCTCTTCTTTTATCAATATAATGTAGAAAACATTACACTTCTCAATGTTTTGTATCCACAACATTATTGTGTTATTGTCCAATTTAGCAATAAAAGCAGTAGCCTATGTAAGTCAATCCTATATTATTTACTTGGGAGCAAAACGTGCTCCATGGGGAAAATAAGTTACCATAAGCCCTGTTCATGCTAATTAAACAACTGGATTTTTCCCATGTCCCAGAAGTGAAAAGCCCATTTACTGGACGACTGAATATAATAATATTCCATAATATTTTGTATTTTGAATTGTAACCAGCCACCAGAATTTTGTGATTTCCTTGTCATAAATATTTAAGTTTTTTCCATAACTCTGTGTCTAAAAATGTATCAGAATGCAGGAATTGAAGTATTTTACCCTTCAAATTTCCTGGGGGATGACCCCAGAACCCCCCTGCTTTGTGTTCCCCCAAAGGCCACATCTGAGCAAGGAAAAACCCTGAAGAATAATCACAGACAGCCATACAAACATATTTGAATTGATGATAGAGAGTTAAAACAGATTTAAAAAATATGGAGAACCAGACAGAATGTATGTACAGTGTCAACAGAGAGAAACACAGACAAATGAACAGACTGACAGTGACAACAAAGAACAACATACTGTAGAGAATGACAGTAACAGCATACAAACGGCATAAATAGGCAATATGTGTCAATTAGTTATAAACGTGTGCTCTTAAAAAGTAGTAAGCATTGTTTGCCAGTTACTTACATTAAATGTTTAAAAATCTGTTACATAAAGTTCTGCTTATATCATTTCACCATCTGTACACAAATATAATTAGTGAAGAGTCCGTGGGTGGGGCTGCATGGGCATGGTAATGTGGGCTGGAGTGGCTACAGAACCAGGGCTGAATTTTTGTCCCACACCATCCCTGGTGCATATACTGTAGATATGTCCATAATGTTTTAAGACAAACTTAAAAATACGACACTATTCTTTAATGAAACATTACAGCAAGCATTTTTCACTAGCAACAGCAATGATGCTCATGATACAGACCCAGTCAGTCTTTACTTCATTTTTATTATAAGTGTATCCTAATAAGTAAACAGCTCATATTCTGCCTTTAGAGAACTCAATACATTAGAATATGACTCGACAAATAAAAGTATTTTTACTACAATTACTACGATTATTTTACCGCCTACAGAATTACCTCTTAAACTCCTGTGTATCTTTAGTAACAACACCTTTAATAAGTTGACAACAGCAGACAACATTTCATGTGTTTCATTTCAGCTGCAATGAAAAAAGGAAGGACTTCTGTAATCTGAAATGTGCAAGTGCCTTTTGTGTCATGCCCAAGAATTCTACGTTCTTTAGGCCACAAAGAGGCAATTGTAGTCCGTGGGGGCTTTATGGCAGGCAGAAAGAGGGGGTCTGATTTCACATTGTGTTGAGCAGAAACCAGGAGGGTCCCTATACAATTACCCCACATGGCACTGAAATCTCACCTGCACACTATAGACTCACAAGAAATTAAACCACAGTTATTGTAGTAAATTGTTTAATGTTATGTATCGTCATTAAAACACCCCAACAATAGGGTGTATCGTAATGTAATATCTTCTTGTTAAAGTGACACACAGTAAAGTGGTATTAAAACATATTTATTAGCTCAAGGTAGTGATTGAATGTATTTATTTACCTGTTGTATGTATTTTAAGAACGTATTTGGATCTCTCTTGGGTTGACCAGAATCCAGGTCCACATTCAAACTCATACCCAGTCATAATGGGATACGTTTCTGTGCGCTTGCAGTTTTGACATACTTCTGTAGTTGTACCTGCCCATTTAGAAAATAACTAAATGACATTTTCCTCAAAACCATTACCACATCGATTCTGGGGCAGTTTAGACCCACCCAGCAACCCCAGGGCATTAGTCTTCTCCTCCCAAACTAGTATAGCTGTGCAGGTAAGAGTTTCCACTTATTACGTTGCTCTTTCAGTGTTGGCAGGAAGCAGAAGAGGGGAGGTAACAGAGAGCAACACAGAAAGGGAACGCCAGAGAGAGAGAGAGAGAGAGAGAAAGCTCATTCACTTCAACCACAGCTGACAAAAAAACACTACAAAATCCATCGCAGGTGAGTGGACTTGAATAAAAACATTGCTTGTTTTAAAAATGTATTTTGTGATCATGATTTAAATTCAGCCGAATAGAGCTTTGATGTTTGTCCACAGGGAATCCCAGAGTGATGCAGGTCAACAACAGGGATTCTATTGTAGCCAGTGAATGATACAGTAGGGGAATTTTGTGGTATTTGTTATATTTTGACGTTTCTGTTACAAATGTTATATATGAATTATCAATATAATAATAATTAGTAGAAAAAGTAAATCGCTAACAACATACATTTTGAAAAATATGAGTGAACTGTCTAAATTGTTGGTTAAATTGAATTTATTTGTTAGTGTCAGAATCAATTTAATGAGTCATGTATCTGAAAATTATTTACAAAACGTTCAGGTTTTTTGTTTGTAGCATCTTCTCCTTTAGAAAGATAGACACCATTTATTAATCTTAAATTCATGAATAGTCTGTTATAAATATTCACAGCATGTGATACCGGGTTCCTTTTGTTTTTATTTAACTAGTTCTATAATTGACTTGATTCACCAGTACAACACAATAAAAATGTACTTAGTGACTTTATGTGATAAGACTAACAGAAAGGTGTTTACAGCATGATAATTTAGCACCTTCATGATGCACTGTACATCAATTTGAATAACCTTTAAGAAATGTAATCTTCAGTTTCCCATTCAAACTTGTCATTTTTACCTGAAAGCCAAAATGGCCACTGTTGTCACTCAGTTTCCAGGGTGTAGAGCCCATAGGAGGCCAAGCTGGGTTCCAGGGGGAGAGGGGAAAAACAAGCTGTGCTGCTTAGTGGTTCTCCCGAGGGGACTGATCAAGGAACAAACACATTTTAATTGCGTTTGCAGATAAACCACTGCAAACAGAGACACTTAGGATGTACTTGTGTGTCACTTGTGTTGTTTTTTTTAGCAGAAATTACCTCATGAGGGGGTGACCATGGATGGAAATTGCTTATCATACTTATATTTAAAATGTTATGGCCAAATTATTGTGACTCAATCAAAACATTCATATATATATATATAAAATCTCATGATCAGAGTTATGATATATGTAAATAACACCAATGATGAGATCAGTTTCACCGAAACAATTCAGGATGGTAAACAAAGGAGACCACAGATGACTGGAGCTCTCACAGATCAAAGGAACTGCCTAGGTGGATTACAGTGAATGAGCATGGCTATTATTCAGAGGCCTATTAGCAAGGGTGAACAGTTTGAATTGTGCCCACAGTACCATTTATCATAAAGATCTTTTGTCACCACACGTGTAAAGTTTGTTATTGCTCAGTTTATTCTGCAAGATGTGTCATTACATCTGTGTAAACCATTGTGGTCTATAATAGCAAAACATCCATCAGCTGTTTAATTTATGTTAATTGTATGTTTTACCCTTCCCTTTATCCGGATTTTGACAGATCGACTTCATTACAGGCTGGACATAAATCTTTCTTCCTTTCTGCCAATGTGATAATGGCCTCCACTTCTTTTTTAAGACATACAGGTAGGAGTGTGTTTGCTTATTTAAAATCACTGCCAGCGGTCACATTCATGCTCAAATAGTAGAATCTGTGAATCCATTCTTTCCACCAAAAGTGACTGTAGAGTCAAGTCAAATGTATTTATATAGCTCAAACTCATAAATTTGCCAATCTGTACAGCATATGATATGACACCCTCTATCCTTAGATTCTAGATTCAGATAAGGATAAGAAGTAGATAAGACATTTCCCAAAAAAGAAATTAATTTAACAGGGTAAAAAGGAAGGTATTGGATATGGCTGCCCTCTTATGCAGAGTGACTTGCCAGTGCTGCAGTGCAGCTCTGTCTTCGACAAGCCATGTGGCTGTTGTGTGGTTTACTTGGAATTTCTCTTAGTGATGGTCATGTTTTCTTTTCAAAGCATATTCATTTTTTGTAAGATTATTTTTAGGCATTTTAAGCCTTTATCATATAGGACTGCAGAAGATGTGATAGGGGAGAGAGAGGGAAATGACAAAGGGCCGCAGGTCAGAGTTGAACCTGCAGCCGTTGAGACAAGGACTGAGCCTTTGTGCATGGGCCGCATGCTCTACTAGGTGAGCTATCCAGGCACCCCAAGCATAGTGATTTAATAAACGTTCAAATGTATATTTCCTGCCATGTAGGCTGCCTAATTCTTTGTATACTGGATTATGAAAACCTGTAAATAGCGCATCCATAGTCACAAAACAGGTGTTTGTTAAAAAATAAATGCAGGTGGAACCATTGATACTCTGGGACTCCACTGGCACTGTCCCAAAAGCAAATATATCATACTGTACCCAATCCCATGAATAAATGACACATGCATGTTGGCATAGTTCCTGTGTACCAGCACTGTACGTGTGTGTGCCATTACCTCTGATGCTTGCAAAAAATAGTTTTATTTTTTAATTTTTTTTTAAGGGATTTCCAAAGTTGTTAGACTTCATCTTAAGGGGGACATAAATATCTGCACAACATTCATGGGAACCCATCCAGTAGTAAAAAACATAGTCAAAGAATTTCACAAAACCTCAAATCAACCTCATGGATGTGTTTGGAGCAGACCGTGAAAATGCCACATGGCAAAATGGGTACAAGTGTACATCTTTTTCCCTGCATTACATTTATTTAGCTGCACGTTTGCAGTAAGTGCAGTTGTATCAGAAATTCACTCTGGTGCTTGATGCAAAGATAACTTCATATAATACATCATCTGGAAACCTTCAATGTCTGTACAGAATTCATGGCTATTCATTCAATTGTTGTGGAGATATATATGTCAAGACCAAAGTGGTAAACAAACACGCTGCTATTGTGGCTAAAGTTTTTAATATTAGCCTTCAAGTTCACTCTAAAGCAACACATTGGCATTTGTTGTGCCAACCCAAGTAGATGTTGAGTTATTCCATTGGATAAGTGAAAACCTTGACAGATGATCGCCAAACTATTTGGATTAATCCTTTGGGCTCCATGAACATCTGGATCATGTGTCATGGCAATCTATTCAGCCGTTTCGAGATATTCAACAACAACAAAAATATCAAGATAGAGGTAGAGATACAGTCATGGTATTGCCTAAATCAGTAGGCTTTATCCTCAGGGGATCATTCATCTCTGTGCAAGATCTTATGACAGTCCATCCATAAAAAGGTTTCTAAAATTAGCCTTTCAGTTCACTCAAATGGTAAATGGTCTGCATTTATACAGCGCTTTTCTACCTTGCTTTACAATTTGACTCTCATTCACACACACATTCATACACCAGTAGTGGTAAGGGAGCAACTTGGGGTTCAGTGTCTTGCATAGGACAAGACACAGGAGGAGCTGGAGATCAAACCGTCAACCATGTGGTTAGAGGCCGACCCACTCTACCTCCTGAGCCACAGCTGCACAGGACAATACATTGGCATTTTACGACTACTTCAAAGTACTTGTAATGTTAATCCTAAATCCACGTTTTACCTTACAGCCATTTTAATTAATTATTCCAGTGTTTAATTTAGGCACAACTGCAATGTTCCTGAAATTATGAAAAGTGCCAAAGTAAGCTAGATAACAAATTATTTAGCAAATTATTTCACATCTGGTTTCCATACAGTAAAGTACATACATTTTCCTATTGTGTTTTCCAAAATGTCAGGCTGCAAAGGCATCCTGCACCTCCTCCTCTTAGGACTACTTCTGCCATCAGTATTAGCCTCCAGCGAAACTCCTGCTGACTCCACATCAACCACCGGCACTCCAGCCACCAATTCTACCCCGCCCCTCACCACCGCTGGAAGCACTGCAACAGCTACTTCCATCCAGCCCGCCACCAACAACTCTGGAAACAACATCCAGCAGCCTTTCATCTCTACCATAACTGGACCCACAACAAACTCAACCACCGTTGGGACCTCCACCACCTTTGGAGGTACAGAATTTGACACCACCACCCAGTCTTTCACAGAATCCACCACTAGCACCCAGTCCCCCACAACCCCTATCACCTCTGAAGATACAGCAACAACCACCTCTGGAGCCATAGAAACTACTACTCCCACTCAGTCCCTCACAACCACCTCTGCATCAACCACTACCACCCAGTTCCCCACACTCACTACCACCTCTGGAAGCATAGCAACCACCCAGTCACCCACAACCATCTCCGGAGACTCAGCATTTACCACTACCTCCCAGTCCCCCGAAGCCACTACCACCTCAGGAGGCATAGCACCCACCCAGTCACCCACAACCACCTCCGGAGAATCAGCATCAACCACTACCACCTCTGGAGGCTCAGCATTAAACACTACCCCCCAGTCCCCCACACCCACTACCACCTCAGGAGGCATAGCACCCACCCAGTCACTCACAACCACCCCTGGAGGATCAGCATCCACCACTACCACTCAGTCCCCGGCAACCACTACCACCTCTGGAGGTTCAGCATTAAACACTACCACCCAGTCCCCCACACCCACTACCACCACAGGAAGCATAGCACCTACCCAGTCATCCACAACCACCTCTGGAGAATCAGTATTAACCAGTATCACTCAGTCCCCAGCAACCACTACCACCTCTGGAAGCATAGAAACCAGTCAGTCACCCACAACCATCTCCGGAGACTCAACATTAACCACTACCTCCCAGTCCCCCGCACCCACTACCACCTCAGGAGGCATAGCACCCACCCAGTCACCCACAACCACCTCCGGAGGATCAGCATCAACCACTACCACCTCTGGAGGCTCAGCATTAAACACTACCACCCAGTCCCCCACACCCACTACCACCACAGGAAGCATAGCACCCACCCAGTTATCCACAACCACCTCTGGAGAATCAGTATTAACCAGTATCACTCAGTCCCCAGCAACCACTACCACCTCTGGAAGCATAGAAACCAGTCAGTCACCCACAACCATCTCCGGAGACTCAACATTAACCACTACCTCCCAGTCCCCCGCACCTACTACCACCTCAGGAGGCATAGCACCCACCCAGTCACCCACAACCACCTCCGGAGGATCAGCATCAACCACTACCACTCAGTCCCCAGTAACCACTACCACCTCTGGAGGTTCAGCATTAAATACTACCACCCAGTCCCCCACACCCACTACCACCTCAGGAAGCATAGCACCCACCCAGTCACCCACAACCACCTCCGGAGGATCAGCATCAACCACTACCACTCAGTCCCCGGCAACCACTACCACCTCTGGAGGTTCAGCATTAAACACTACATCCCAGTCCCCCACACCCACTACCACCTCCAGAAGCTCAGCATCAACCACTACCACCCAGTCCCCCGCAACCACAACCAATGTACTCAGTGATACAATTTCAGGAAAACCTTCTGCCTCCTCTACAGTAACCATGATGCAGTCCAGCACCGCCAAGGCCACAGGTGGGACTAATTCATCTTTCTCCATGACTTCAAACTCTTCCATGACCTCACTGATGTCCACCAGTCTGCCATCAAACTCCAATGGTATGTTTAATTTCACTAAATAATACATTGTTAACTTCCAAGCTTTATTTTTCTATTTTAAAAATTAGAAAACTATTTTATTTTTTATTTCTTTGTCTTATATCTTCTATCTTTGATTGTGACACCCATCATTTTGCTACAGGTAGCATGAATGGAACCGCTATGGTAAGTTCTTCGTCAATGAGCATGGCAAGTCCACCTTACTAGAGAGAAGTGTAATTTTGAATATGCATGTTTCCCTTTAGTCTCTCATCTTAACCATATGCCTTGTATCTCACTCAAACACAGATACAATGTCCCTCATTCACATGTAACTACTCAGACTGCTACACAATGTACAACAGTCAGAATGCCACTCGTTGTGCTGCTGGTGACTTTTGTCAGGTAGGGAGGCAAATGACAGCCAAAACTTCTTGAACTATCTAACACAACTATTTTATATAATCAGCAAATCAAATGTCCTTGAATGCATCACAACCTATGCATGCTCATCCATTGAAATATGCAAATGTTCCGTATTAGTAATCAGTAACACTTTACTTGAAGTTTTTTACATAAGTGACACTGTCATGAACACATGACACTCACATGACACTGTAATGACATAATCATGACGCATGAACCCTAACCTTAACAATAACTATAAGTTGCCATTACAAAACCGAATAACACTAAAAAAATGACTTGTTTATAATGTTTTATGACACGTTCATGATAAAGTCATGTCACTGTTATGAAGAAAACTTAGTAAAGTGTAAAGTAAAGTGTAACCTAGTAATCTATTGAAGCAACTGAGCATTCAAAAGAGTATCTCTTAATAACTACAACAAGTAAATGCTAATAATCCTTTTGTTATACACTTAACACTTTTACTCTTTATATAATGCAATTCCGTATGGTATTATATTTGCTATATGATCCATAACATTTATAGAAAGAAAACGGCAAAGGCAATTAAAATGTGTCTTCTAACGTGTCATTCTGCCATATGTCAGCTGATTAGACAGATGGACATGTGCTACACTGTTAGCTGCAGCGCCTCCTGTGCTAATAGTTGCGTCAACACCTCTCAGACCAACTGCTCTCTGAGTTGCTGCAATTCGACTGGCTGCCTCAATAGCAGTTTTGCTTCCATGATGATGATGACAACCACAGGTATGCATCCCATTTCATGACTCTCATAAATGTTTTTTTTAATCATATTCACACTTTCCTTACAAAATGTTACATGTTATCTCATGAGTCATGAAAGTGTGCACTTTAAGTCATAAGTTTGCAATTTCTTTAATATTTTACTCTGATCCACATATCCACAATTATAGTAATTGCAACCACGAAAACAACACCCACCCCAGCCACTACAATGACTGCCACCAGTCTGCAAACAACAGAAAACAATGTAAGGAAAAAGCCACAAATTGTCTTTCTGACTAAAAAAAATGTATTTACAAGACTGACCTTTAACCAATTCCCAGTGATTACACTAACATCCTGCCAATTATTATCATTATCATTATTACCAACTATATAACAGTTTGTCAAACATTGTAAATCAGGTGTGATGTGAGATTAGTATCATCCTTTCTTCTGTGTTGTTTTTTCAGGGAAAGAAATGCCATACAGGTGAATGTATCGGTACAGATTGCTACACAAAATTCCAAGAAGTCAAAATTTGCTCCGCCTCACAGCCCCATTGTCAGGTGAGAACTGCTCTAGCAACATTAAATACCATATTACTAAATATAAGATTGAAATGTGAAACACTCTGGAGGCCAAGTTCCTTTTGGTACATTTCTGCTGGCTTTCTATGTATTTTTTTGTCTTTGTTTAGCATTTTAGCAAAATTGTCCATGCCCCATATGCATTTTTTTTAGCACAAACAAAGACTGCCTTAACAAATTTGTCATTTTAACAATGTAGAAAGGGACCCAAAATATAAGAAAAGCATTGTTTATCTGTTATAAAACTGATAAATAAAAATTGTTTTAAACAGTTTAGGGTGGTAAAACAATCTTCACAACGTTCAGTATTTATACAGACAACTACCGCAGAAAAATTTATGAAAAATGAAAAACAATAAAGAAATAGCCTTTATTTACATTGCTTAAAGAGATTTTATTCCAAATGTTGTGTGTCTTAGTTGAAAGTCTATGAACGCCTGTAAGTCATGGAAAGTATTAATAATTCAAAGTTTTTAAACTTTTTGTTTTCAAAAAAGAATTAAACGAGATGTAAATGAGATACTGTATGAAAGTCACAACTTAACTTCAACTTGTCTCAGATTGTCTATTCAAGATATAAATGTGTTACTATATATAAAACATGCTCAGTGTTTATAACAATGAATGAACAGAAAACAAACATTTCAATATCTCATTTTTAGACTTTTAGCCACTTGTTCTGTAAGCCCTGCACTATTCTTTCTCACTCACTATTGCCTTTGCAGCTAAAAAAAGAAACCAAAGATTCCAGTTTCCAGTGGACAGCAGGTTGCACTAACTGTTCTGGCCAAACCCCATGCAAGACCTCCACTGTACCTCCATGTCTTCTGGAGTGCTGCAACGCCACCACATCAGCTTCCTGTCTTATGTTGAATGGTATGCTGAATGTCCCCAATTTTGCCACAAGAGGTCCTCATCTTCCCAAAGAATGGATTTCTTCCTTAATTTGCCTGCTTGCCATCACTTTGCTGCAGTGAGTAACTGAGTAGGAGCGTAATCAGCTGCTGTGCAGGTCATTAGGTAATCAGAGCTTTATGTAACTTGCAGTCCCTCCCTTACAATAATCTTAGCAGTACAGAGGATAACACCACTTCATTTATCTCACTGATATTCATTTGCATTTGTAATATATATATATATGTATGGAATTATGTAAAGTCTAAATTACAATGCTGACTTTGTTTCTTGTTTTATTAAAGTTTCCCAATCACGTTTTATCTCTGGTTCAAGACCAATGAAAAATGTCTTTGAACAGTATTTCGAAATGAAAACCAACTTCAGGAATCAAGAAAAACAGGCCACAAGTAGCTCAGTCTTCACATTTCAGGTGTCAACTACCTTTATATTTCACAAAATTATATATGAAAGAAACTTTGTTCTTAGTGAAGCTTTAAGAACTCATTTAATTTTAATACCTTAACTTAAAAAAGCCAACAACAATTTATAGTTTTGCTTTCCCAATTTAAATGGAATGGAGATCCATTTTAATTTTGGCATGAGTTGGTGAGCCTTAACACAACATTTAATGTTAACATGGTTATAAATGTTTTATTACAACAACCTATCCCTATCATCTCAAGCCATTGTGAGAGTGATGCAGCTATGACTTTACATGCACTTTATGAAACCCAAATGTTGATCTGTTACAGAGTGTTGTGAAGGTACGCTGAATCATTGCTGTAGATGTTATCATAATGAAATGTGCAATTTAGTACTTTAAGCTACTTTTTGTCTAATATTTTTGTGAATCGTGAATTGGATGTCTATATTGTGTGGTTTACAAAGTATATTTTAAGGTATAAGATGTCATGTAAATGTTAAATGAGACTTTAACAAAAAACAATTTATTCTAGTTTTGTGTACTGTACAAATTTTGATTGTGCCTGAAAATGAAATGAATCTAATAAACAATATGTCAGGGAATCATATTTTGATTAAGTCACACATTTGAATGGGGGGAAAGGGTGGACATTTTTAGTGGCTCATAATACCTACATGTTCTACACAATTCCAGCAGGATTATTTTATTATTAATTTTGTTAATCTTTTTTTGGTTATGTCCATTTTCCTTTAACCTTTGGCTAACTGAATTAAGTGGTTAGGTAAGTGATTCTTCACATTTTCCAGAAAGTCTAGCTTCCAGAGAACTGTGGTGGAAAGGAATTAAGAAGGTTATATCTATGAAGTACAATTTTTACTTTACCTGAGTATCTCCATATTGTTTTACTTCTAATTCACTACATTTCAGCAGTTGCTGGTTTCTAAAAATAGGATTTTTAATTAAAATAAGCTTATCAAATAAAATATACTGCTGTTGTCTTAGCTTGTGATCCTTTTATACAAAAAAAGCAGTGTCTAGTTGATGCCCCCTGTCACATTTCAGATGTGCATGAGCTTTTAGCAGCCAGATAGAAGAGACATTTTACTGAGAACACTTCTAGTTTTACATGGAAATTTTAATGCAGGGTCTTTACTTGTAAGCAAGTATTTCTTACATTATTGTATTGGCACTTTTATATATGAAGCCCAAAGGATATGAATACTTTTTAACCTGATCTGAAACAGTTCTCATACTCAAATACAAATGTTGTTCTTACAATTCAGTAAGAACAAGTTTGAGGCCATTCTGCAGAATATTGGATAGTGGAACTCCTGTGCTAGAGTTAAAATGATAAATCGTCCAGGCAAGTCTAACTTATTGCAGTCATATTGGTATCAGTGACAAAATGGGTAGAAAGTGTCAGTGACAGTGTCACCATTACATATAGCACAGAGCACTGACAATTAGATTTTTACTTTATAAAATTACCCACTCACTATTCTGTTTGTTATGTTTACTGTGTCAAGATTGTTGTTTATTTCTTTCTTTTGAAAATTACTATATATCATTATAAGATTTTTAAACTCCCAAATATGGATATCAGATTAAGTCAGAGTAAATCCAGCGTGGCTAGTCTGTGTATAGGCCAATGGTGCTTTTGGAAAAATTTAGTATAGTTTTTTTTTTACTATTTGCAACTTTTTTTTTTCTATTTGCAAATAGAAAAAAGTTCACTAATGTACAACGAAAATTGACCCAGAAATGCAATATGATATTTATTTTTTAACTGCATGAATGTATGTGACCCTAACCCTACAAAACACAAAAGTGTTAAACCTAATTGACCTGATGGCTCATCCAACCTCCTCGAAAGCTTTGATATAACTTTGTATCAATTGGGATAGGGCTCTATTGTACGACTAATCCTTTTTGGATTAAAAGGCTGAGGCCTAATCCAAACCAAACTGAGTTGATGACAGCCCAGGTGTGACGTCACCACGGGTGCACAGGGTGATCCAGGAATCAGTGCGTGGCAGACTGGGTCGGGCCAGCAACGGAGAAAAAAGAAGAAGACAACATCTGGAACGAAAAGTAATATATCATGTTGGATTACACAAGGCTCCTGAACTGTCTCTTTTCCTGCGGTGCACTTTGAAAGCAGTAGGATAGTTTCCTCCGGATAGTTTCGTCTGGGAAGCGTGGGGGAAGAAGTTGTCACACAAGTCTTCACTATGGATCAATCCGTCGCAATTCAAGAAACGTTGGAAAGGGACGAAAATTGCATCATAGTATCCTTTTCGACATTAATGCGGTGATTGGTGGATTATGAGCACCTCAAACAAAGGTTTAGGCTACCTGCTTCAAACTACATTGAACTAACTCCGTTGTAGAATAATAGGAGAGGACTATACGACTAAGTCTCAGCCATATTGTTGACATCCATCTGAATAAACAGTAGGCTGCAACCTCACTTAGGCTGTGATTTCAATCTAGGTATTTACAGTGCACGTTTAAAGCACTAGTGTAGATTTAGTCGGGTGTGACTTCCCAGAGATTTGGGCCAACGTTTGACACCTTTCCTCCACAAGATGGCAACTTTGTGTCAACAACTGCTGCTTTCTTATGGGTGGTAGTGGTAGTGGTGGAAGACTTCACAACAATACCAATTTAAAAGAAATACTGTAATGCAAGTTGCATCTGTCCTAAGGCCTAAAATGTCCCAAAAATAATCTTTAAAAAAAACTCGGTCTTGCATTCATAATGTTACTTAGGTTAAGTCAAAGTACCACAAGTAAAAGTACTTTTATGCAGCAAAATTATATAATATTTGACCATTATTAATGACCATTAACATGCAAGCAGCCTTTTAATGAATGTGCATGTGGTCAAGGAGAAGCTAATCGTTACACTGCTGGGTAGTATAAGATTGTATCATATTTTATAACATGATAATATGGTTAATAGGTAAATTATTCATTTGTTATGTAACTACAGATGTCAGACAAACGTGGTGGGGTAAAAAAAAAGACATTTCCCTGTGAAATGTAGAGGAATTAGCATACAATTGAAATACTCAAGGACAAGTACTTAACCACTTGTTATACTGCAGGAAACAAACTTAAAATGTTGCCCATTGTACTGAAAAAAATGAGTTGAAATGAGAGCAAGGTCATATATCCTGCTGAAATATCAAATATGCAACTGAAGGAACACATGAACGTATTTCCTCTATATCCTTAACTAAACTACAAACATGCTGTCCAATGCGATGTTTTCTTTGATAACTCTACAGAGAGCAGACTGCTGGGATTGGTGGAGTCAACAAAAGAGCATGCGTGAGTTTGAAAAGATACCACATAAAGACTGATCTCATGAAATGGCGTATGTATGACGCGCCAATTTGTATGCCACGCCACTTGGCTTAAGAAAGTTGGCGTGTATATTTACACAAAGTCATGATGCCATGTTGCTATAATATAGCGTCTGTGTATTGTCGAATATAGTTGTATTTAAAGGCTAACATTTTAATTTTGTAAGGAAAGGGAGTGACATCATTATGCCATCCAGGGCAAAGCCAGGAACTGGCCTAAAAATAACCACAGAGTTGCATCAACCTGTCTGACCCAGTAAAAAAAATTATATATTATATGACAATGGTAGTAATTACTGCAGCGCTGCAAGGCTGTTGCCTTGCATTGTATTTTAATTGTGTCCACCCATGCAAGTTCCCATAGACTGTTAACTAATTCCAATTGTAATATTTTGTAGAATCTTTATTTATACCCATCGAAGGATGGCCATTACTGCTGATGATGTGTCCCTGGAGGACATCATACCCATCTCCCTCGACTTTGCTGTTGTGGAGGGTGAGCTGCTTTCGTATTTTTAATTCCAGACTGGCAATTAAAAAGGAGAAATAACAATGTGTTTTTTGAGATAACTATTGTTCCTAGTTAAAAATGGCACGGCAGTAATTTGCTCTCACACATTTCTCATGCTGCACTCTTTGTAGTTTCCTCATCAGAGGAACTTGCGGTTGTGGGTGAGTATCCCTCATTCCATTACAGCTCGATCATTATGCGCAACATAACTGGTACACTGCATGAAACTGAACATTGTGTTTTTTCCTGTGTTCTTTATCCGATTCCAGGAGCCGATACTAAAATGAGAGTAAGCTACCAGGAAGAGGAATTAGAGCTCAGACTTCCTTTTGGGTCCCACTCGCGGCTCTTCCTTAGCGAGGTCAACCGGGCGTGGAGTGGTAGGTCAGCGCTAGGAGATGTGTGATATTTTTACATGACATCTATCTGTAATTGCTTGAGGAGAAGAAAGAAAGCCCCTTTGAAAATGAATGCATTTAAATGAGATGACATTGGCAAGGACACCAATGAAAGTTTATTAATTTAGTGCAGTAACATGAACATTTGGGTTTAATACATATCTTCAGATTTTCTTTTATGAACGTTGGAGGCACCCACGTGTGAAGAAGTACAAGTAGTCTTCTCTAACCCTTTGTTGGGCAGAAACCTGCTCAGCTAGTCTTCAATTGCCTTGAGGTTACATTATGTAGCAAGCTATGAAATCCCTTTGTTTTTTATTATCTGACAGTAGTTTAATCGAAAATAAAATTAAAGAACAGTATACAAATACTTTGTGAGACTGTAGGTGGCTGTGGTTCACAACTTATGCCAATTTTAGAACTACAAACCAATGGTGTAACGTCATCTATCAGTCACTGGTTACATGAGACATGGCTGACAAAAACGAAAGAGACATGGATAGATAGAGAGAGAAGTGGTGGAGTTTGGATGGTGTACTCTGTAAAACTGCTTAAAAAAAAGAGTTGTATCTTTCTTTTGAATGCCTCGTGAACTACTTTTTGCTGTTCATCTGAATTGAATGGACCATTGAAAGGTTAATAGACGGTCTACTTCTGCAAAAGATGTGTCACTTTTGCCACTGGCTTTGTCATGGTGAACACGGACGTCTGATATTAGTCTGATATGTTGTATGTGTTACATTTTTTTGTGGTACTCTAAGATTACCCACACATATTTTAACCTGGTGAGGGATACCAGTGATGGAAAGATTAAATGAGCTGGCACCTGTTGTTGTAACAAGGAAGAGTGTGAAAAACAGTAAAGGTAAGCAGCTAAAAGAGAGATCTGTTTTATGCACTGTAGCACTTGTATCTTGTAATCACACTTAAAGCAGTAGAGTGCAAAGTGTGAAGGTGGTTTTACAGACTAGGAGAGGCAGATATGAAAAAGCAAGATATCAAAAGCTTTGAAAATTACCGCTCTTCTTTTTATTTTTAGCACAAGTGGAATTGATAAATAAGGGTTTATTGTTCATACCATGGATCTTACTAATTATGTCGCTCTCAAGTCTCCACTTTTACCTGAAGACAAATCAGCACTGTGCAAATTTCAGATCCAGCTGTTGTTACATTCTCCACTCCAATATTCTCCAATATTGTGATTATGCTATATTATCATATTAACTTGTTCTCATTATCTCACTCTCTCTGTCTTTTATTTAATTGTATCAAGAATGTCTTACCCGTGAAAAGACATAAAATACAATTGAGGATAAAAAAACAATAAAGTCAAGGACTTATTTCCATTGTGGTCCTGTCTTTCTTCCTTCAGATGTTTGCAAAACAACCACGCAGGCACCAAAGTTCAAGTGGATCAGCAAGTACCACAAAACCACCAGAGGCCTTGGAGTTCACAAACAGGCCCTAGCTCCCCTTGGCACAACAGTCAACACACTCAACCAGCACCAGAAAAGAGGTTTGTCATCATTTTATTTGTAGAATTTCCCACCCAGTATCTTTATGTCCAATAAAACATATAAATGATGATAAATTGAAATACTGTACCTAAATACTACCAGTATTTGTGCAGTAGATGAAAAATGCTCTTATTTATCTTTTTATCTCTCTCTTTTTGGGATAGATAACCGCACACAGATAAACAGGTTGCATGATAAAACTGGGCCGTAAGTATCACTTCCTTTAAACGCAATTGGCCCAACCTGCATATGAGTTGTAACAAATGAACTCATAAGAGAGCCATGTGGAGAACAACAACAGTCAGACAATCGGTTTGACATGGCTTAGCAAGAAAGAAAGAAGTGTAAATAGCCTCTATTCCATCCTCCATCTCCATTCCATTTAAGTGTAAAGACAGCAAGCGATGATGTACAACAGCAGTGTAACAGGCCTGGCAGAACTAAATTGAATGCAGTCATTATTAATGTTATTAATAACACCTGTGGTTTCAGGTAATTATCAAACATTATTAAAACAAATTAAATTGAAAAAAACATAACATCATTGGAGTAATATGTTATAAAGAATAAACTATACAACTAGGTTTTTAAAAGCAATTGGCACAGACTTTTAATGAACTGATGTTACATTTTACTGGAATTGTATCATATACAATTTGATGTGACAAATACTGTACATTGATTGATTGATATTGAGGGTCAGTTTGTTCCACACTGGAGCTTAAACAGCAAACGCATGCTTTGTTTTGACCCATACCGACATTTGGTTAAACAATGGAGGGTTTAAAAAGTGATGTACCTTCTACTTGTAAAGTAAGCTAATTAGATGATACTGGCAGAAAAATATATGAAAAAACTGTAACAAGATTCCATATGAGATCTCTCAAGTCATGCTGTGAAATGTATGCTACACTTTGTATGCAAGTTTGTGGAATTTGTCTTACATGTTGATGGCCCATTTCACCCAGATTTCATACATTATGTTTTTGCTTGCTAGATTAGAGCCATGCTGTCATTGACATGCATGCAAAAGTATGTGAACGTAGAAAGACATTTTCATGCAAAGCATATCACATTTTACAGAGAGTTTTATTTTCCAAGTCTTATTTAAACGAAAGGCTTACACAATGTCTTCTTGGGAGTGCATGAGCTTAACTTCCGGATGTAATACTGATATGATGAAGCATTTTCCGGTCGCATTTTCTGCATAGTAGATTTGTGTTTGTTCAGCCTTCTGTTTCTGCAGCAGGCAGCAGCAGGGAAGGTAAACTCCTCCTACTAAAGCGTTAGCATGGGCAGGTCTGACACAAAGTGGACATTGCTCTTCTGCACAGAATGCGTGGAAGAGGTGCATGGAGTTGTCTAGTGTGATGATGAGAGACTCTGGTATGAAAAATATTCTTACATGCGTTGATTTTTTTTTTTAGTAGTTAAAGGAAACGCCATCGCATCACTATATTTAGCATTGAGTCCACGCTAATAAGCTAGCTTCCTAGCTAATGCTAAAGCAAATAGTAACGCGGCGGTAACGTTAGTTATGCTAACAGTTGTTATTTCAAAGAAGCTTAGCTTTAGCCAGATTAGCTAAAGGGCCAGTATTCGTCAGGCGGAATAATAGTTATCTTAATAACGTTAGTATTAATGTTATCCTGTTGCTACCTCAATATAAGGCTACCGTGAATGTTAGCCCACGTAAACGGTGGATACAATTATTGCTAATGTTTGTCCGTGCTAAATAGTCATGGTGTTGTGTTTGTCTATATGACAGAAAATGACACACCTGTTCTCGTTTGTGGTGCAGTAACGTCTTTTATAGTGAAAACCGAATTGTCATTTATTGGGACACTGTTTTGTCTTGCTTCTTAGGCAGTGTGATGCTTTATTTTTCTTGCTGTTTCCGGATAGAGACTTTCACTTGTGGCTCATCCTCTAAGTTGTCAGTAAACTTTCTTCCGACTGCCTGGTAACGAGATTGGGTGCTTACAATCGGCTTTGTCTTCACTTGTGAGAAAAGCCCCTCTGTCATTTTTTGCAACAGTAGTAGCTAGCTAACGTTAGATATTAAAAAATAGAACACAAAATTGGTCCCTCTGCAGTTTATTACATTTATATCAGGGAAGTTATGCAATGTTGAACTTTGTGCACTTGTAGTTATAAAGCTATGACTGTTTTAATACTAAGAGCCTGAGATCTGATAAGACAACGTAACATTGACGCTGACTTGTGATCAACCGCAGATATAGAGGCATAGGCGTGTGAAATTAAAGTTAGTCGGACTTTGTACAACTAACTCCTCTGGTTAAAAGTTTAGTAAAGCTCATTAGCTCAAAGCATGAGCAGGAATGTAAAATATGCCATGAAATATCTTAGATACTCTCACACACACAACCCTCGTGGATAACTCATGTATAACTACCATTTGAGAATTTAAATCAAGTCACATTTGTCTTAATTCTTCTTTTGCAAGTTTGCTTTTTTTTACAAGGATAATCTCAGTTTTGTATGGTACAATGTTTATTGAGTCAATGCTGCTGTTCTACTTTTTCCAGTTACAATGTAGTTCACTGAGGAAACATGTTGAACAATTGTCTGTTGTATAGTACTTTTGATGCACCTGCTCTTCAAAGTAGTATAGACGACACATTGTTAAGTTGCTGTACCATCAGTGCAAAAAAGGATGAACCCATCTGTAATGGGTTACAGTTTATTAATATGCATGAGTGCATGAATCTAAGGGTTATCAAAAGCCTACTCATGTCTTTTTTTTTTATAGGTTAACTCTTGTTTTTCTTTGTGTGCACGTGGAGATTTTCACCATCTAAAATCTAGCATGCTGTGCACACTTCCAAAAGCTTTTCACAGTTTGCTGGTGGTTTTCTCAGTCAAACAAAGGGCCATCTACTTTTCCATTCTTTTCCTGTTCATGCAAACAAAAAGCCACCGGTTTTGAATTATAACTTCCAAAAAGTATGCTTATATTTGACCTTGCAAAGCCTAGCCTTTGTTTGTTCTTGTTTCCATGTTTTATTTTTATTTTTTTACAAAATGAAACAAACTGTGTAAGCATTTCTGACATGGTGACCTTTTCTCTGAGTTGCCTTTGTAAAACAAAGACGCGAGAAAAATATACTGATGCACCAATTGTGGTTATAGTGGTAAAAGCAATAGACATTTTGGTTGTAAATGGCTCTGACTTTAGTGTTGTATTCGACACAGCTGTGGCAAAAATCACACCTTTCTATCAGAAATTAGGATGTGGGATTAGCAAAGCTTTGTCAGTCACACTTATTTTAACTTTAATTTGCATTGATTGGATAGGATTATTTTAAAATTTTTCCAATCCCTTTTCTTTCACATGTTTGTCCTGTTTTATTTCCTTACCCCTGTGACCTTTTTCTGAAAATACTTGTATAATTGTATTAGTAGTAGTGCCGTCATCATGATATGATCCCATGTACAGTCATATAATGTCAGTGTATTTAAGCCACTGGTTCTTGCGTTAAATGCTGCTCAAACATATCGTAAAACATGCATAAGGGATTGTGATGTTGTGATGAGACAAACTGGCTTTCAGTTTGCCAAGTTGAGGTAATGTTCATAAAAAGATTATAAACATGGAAGCCTATTTGTGTATCTCATCTTTTGGCTCATTAAGCAATGTTGTTGTTCAGGTTCACTCTTATGGTTGCCGGCTATAACTTTGCAGAGTTCATTTTCCTGCTCAAAGAACGTGGCTTTGTCTTTCAGAGTAGCCAGCTGTGTTCCCTGCCAAGCTGCAGGAGACAGGGGCCATGCTGTCTCATACTTCACACTTGGCCATTAAATCCAGCTACTTAGGATGCAATAACTGTAACCGACTGCAAAAGGCAGCCTTAGTCGATTGACTACAACAACCAAGCTCTGACTTTGCACTTTTATGATTTATACGTATGTTACTATTGTTTTTATTCTTAGTCATATTTTGCTTTAATTTATTCTCCTCCTCTCTCTTATCTCTCTTTTTCTCTCTCCTTTATTAAAGAGTTGAAATATGGGTTTGCTCATGGTTGGGTTCTTTCTTGTTAGTGGAAGTCATCCCAGGTTGTCAATACCTCGGGCAGAGTTTAAGATAATGTTGATGGGAAGGTCTCCCAGCAGCTGCTTTTTAATTCAAAGTGCAGGCAGTTCTGATACAGGACCGCTGCCATTTACCTTTTTATGCTTTGTGTTCCATTGTAATAAAAACAAAATTAAAAAAATGAATCTTCCGTTTCTCTCCCGCTCTTCCCGGACAGAGACATCATCGGACAAAAAGGGAACTATAGAAAGGGAGAAAGGTTCTAACAGTGGCACGCACAAGTCCAAAGCATATTCCAGCCCAGAGAGGTAAGGCCTTCTTATTAATTCACATGTGGGAGCTGTCAAAACCAAAAACTCTTTACATGATTGTGTTTTTACACAGTGGTAGAAAAAAGTTGTAGGGTGTTTTTAAACCTGCCTTGTTCAGTTCGGTTGGGTCGCACCCTGACCACCTTAAACCAGCCGCCGCTAAAGTTAGACACCAGCAGGCCAGTGCGAAGTCGCAAAATGTCTGGAAATGATTTAAATGAAATGATCTGGTTTGACATATAGATGCTAGAAATATGCACTTGTGCAGAACACAGGGCATTCTTCCTGTATTTACTGTCTTGCTTCTGCCTGAGAAACATCTGACTTGCAGGCCTGCACAATTCTGGGAAAAATATGAATCACAATCTTCTTTTGCTTAGAATTGATATCGCAATTCTCTGCCATGATTTTTTGACCATAACAAAACAAATTGGCAGTACCAAACATAGATTTATTTGTTTTTTGGCACCTATAACATATTTTGCATCACCACAAGCCAACGTAGAGGATTCAATGGAGACAAGGTAATCGATGAAATGAAATCGAAGTTATTTAAAAATGAAATTAAGAACAGGGTGAATCAAGGTCGCGATTTTATAATTATTAATTGTGCAGGCCTAACAATAAACAAAGTGAACGATCTTGTGTGGTTAGTCTTAATGCATTTTAGTTTGCTTAGATTTTTCTCCATGTGAAATGAAACCGAACCAAGGTGAAACCTTTTCAAGTTTACATATTCTATACAAAACTTTACATTCAGTGTTACCAAAATGTTTTTTGCATTATTGAGGCTCATCAAAAATGTTATATGCTTTTCAATCTGCAAAGCTGATTTGTGTTTTTTATTTATTTTTTATTTTGAACATGCATTGTTTATATTCATATTTACTTGCTAGCTGTCTTCTTTCCTGCTTTTTGTTGGTCCATTGCTACTTTTCTTGGTGCGTTACCACCGCCTGGATCAGTGGAATAGTGTTAAACTACAGGGTACCTTTTCTTTTACTCAAGTAAAAGTATTAAAGTAGGAATTTCTAAGATTACACTGAGTAAAGCCTAAAACATACTATGTACTTAGTGTGTGAAGTATGAGTGCATTCCTTCTTTCCTTTCCTCAGCCAGTTTTAACACATACACTGTGTACGTGCCCAGCAGCAGTTTGGTGTTTCATTTTTCTTTTTAAAGTTGTTAAAGTCTAAAATGTAAATTAAAGGGGAACTATGCAGGTTTTTTAGCTTAAATTACCTTAACTGAACAGCTTCGGAGTCATTAGATTGGTTATGTGACTTTTTTTTAGTTGAATGATGGTCGTCTCGCTTCCCCCTAGCACTGTAAGCAGAAAAAACACCCTTGCAACTTTTGGTGGACGTGATATCAGGTCTTGCGGTGTAACAAATTGCTTCACCGCACTGCACACATACAGTGGGGCTTGAAAGTTTGAGCACCCCAGGTAAAAATTTGTATTAATGTGCATAAAGACGCCAAGAAAAGATGGAAAAATCTCCAAAAGGCATCAAATGACAGATTAGACATTCGTATATGTCACAAAAAGTTAATTTTATTTCCATTATTTACACTTTCAAAATAACAGAAAACAAAAAAATGGCGTCTGCAAAAGTTAATACCTTGTACTGCCCCCTTTGGCAAGTATCACAGCTTGGAAACGCTTCTTGTAGCCAAGCCTTTCAATTCTTGTTTGAGGTATCTTTGCCCATTCGTCCTTACAAAAGTCTTCCATTTCTTTGAGATTTCTGGGCTGTCTGTCACGCACTGCTCTTTTAAGGTCTATCCATAGATTTTCAGTTATGTTGAGGTCAGGAGATTGTGAAGGCAATGGCAAAACCTTCAGTTTACGCCTCTTGATGTAATCCACCATGGATTTTGAGGTGTGTTTAGGATCAATATCCATTTGTAGAAGCCATCCTCTCTTTAACTTCAGCTTTTTCACAGATTGCATCAAGTTAGCGTCCAAAATTTGCTGAAATTTTATTGAATCCATTTTTCCTTCTACTCGTGAAATGTTCCCTGCGCCACTGGCTGCAATGCTTAACAGTTGGACAGAGGTTCTTTTTTATTAAATTCTGTTTTATTAAAGAAAACTGATGGTCCCAACCCCATTAATAAGGCAAGAAAAACACCTGTGAAGTGAAAACCATTTCAGGTGACTACCTCATGAAGCTCATTGAGAGAACACCAAGGGTTTGCAACACTATCAAAAAAAGTGTGACCCATATACAGCACCCACTGCGGTGTGTGTGTGTGTGTATTAGAGTGCGGATCGGGCCGGATTTTTCTGTCCGAGCCCGGCCCGCGTCCGACAGAGCAGTAACCGAACCCGACCCGAGCCCGACAGGCATTAAGATATTTCTGTCCGAGCCCGACCCGAGCCCGACACAGGTAAAATCGCATTTGTTTCTCATACTAATGACACATGTATGTTTGTTTGTGTGGAAAGCCCGCTTTTATTAAGCAATTGTAGGAAGGCATTCGGAAATGTCAACAGATGAGCGCATCAATGCACAGCTGACTTTCCTTCGTTTTCAATAGTTTTAAAATCTCCTGCGGCCAACTTCTTTTTAACATCTTCCATCGTTGCGCTGCCACATGTAGCTTAATACGCACGTCTTTCGTTGTCACAGCACACAGGAAGGCGGATGTTAGGGTAATATTTGACATTTATTTTAAGCTGTTTTAAATTCAAAATGTTCAATGCCTTATCGCGCTGATGTGACCGAGCCCGACCCGAACCCGAGCATCCTTTCTAAAAATCTGTCCGAACCCGGCCCGACCCGTCGGGTACCGTCGGGTCCCGTCGGGCTCGGGTCGGGTATCCATCCTCTAGTGTGTATTTCAACAAGATAGCTTACTACACCACAGCTCATTTTAGACCACCGCACGAAAATGTGTTCTTTGTTTTTGTTACATAATGTGCGTTTGGATTGCATTTCATTTTGCAATTCTGTCTGCAGTAGGACATGATTATAGGAAAAAGAGTGCTCACTAGCGTGCAAGCTACAAGAGCAAACACCGGCAGTCAAAACATGATCCATTGTCTGTCTGATAATTTACATGTTTTCTTGCGGTGGCCTTCCTTTTATTGAGCAGTGAAAGAAAGTAATTCAAAAACAAGGAGATAAGCAAATGTGTGATCGGTTTAAAATAGGGCATATTCTACTTTCTTATGGTACTATTTAATTAATTGATATTAAGTGGAAATTACTTTCAGAGGGGACCTATCTTCTAAGTATTTTAAGTTTGTTCTCTGATTCAGATACTCCTCCGTCTCCAATAAGTTTTGTGAGTATCCCTTCATATGGCGAGGACAATATCCTCAAAAAGCAATTACATTTCTAATCATTTTGAGAAATGTACTTCTGTCTTACACGTACAGTGCCTTGCGAAAGTATTCGGCCCCCTTGAACTTTTCAACCTTTTGACACATTTCAGGCTTCAAACATAAAGATATAAATTTATTTTTGTGAAGAATCACCAACAAGTGGGACACAATTGTGAAGTGGAACGAAATCTATTGGATATTTTAAACTTTTTTAGCAAATAAAAAACTGAAAAGTGGTGCGTGCAAAATTATTCGGCCCCTTTACTTTCAGTGCAGCAAACTCACTCCAGAAGTTCAGCGAGGATCTCTGAATGATCCAATGTTGTCCTAAATGACTGATAGTGATAAATAGAATCCACCTGTGTGTAATCAAGTCATCGTATAAATGCACCTGCTCTGTGATAGTCTCAGGGTTCTGTTGAAAGCGCAGAGAGCATCATGAAGACCAAGGAACACACCAGGCAGGTCCGTAATACTGTTGTGGAGAAGTTTAAAGCTGGATTTGGATACAAAAAGATTTCCCAAGCTTTAAACATCCCAAGGAGCACTGTGCAAGCGATCATTTTGAAATGGAAGGAGTATCAGACCACTGCAAATCTACCAAGACCTGGCCGTCCCTCTAAACTTTCAGCTCAGACAAGGAGAAGACTGATCAGAGATGCAGCCAAGAGGCCCATGGTCACTCTGGATGAACTGCAGAGAACTACAGCTGAGGTGGGAGAGTCTGTCCATAGGACAACAATCAGTCGTACACTGCACAAATCTGGCCTTTATGGAAGAGTGGCAAGAAGAAAGCCATTTCTCAAAGATATCCATAAAAAGTCTTGTCTAAAGTTTGCCACAAGCCACCCGGGAGACACACCAAACATGTGGAAGAAGGTCCTCTGGTCAGATGAAACCAAAATCGAACTTTTTGGCCACAATGCAAAACGATATGTTTGGCGTAAAACCAACACAGCTCATCACCCTCAACACACCATCCCCACTGTCAAACATGGTGGTGGCAGCATCATAGTTTGGGCCTGCTTTTCTTCAGCAGGGACAGGGAAGATGGTTAAAATTGAGGGGAAGATGGATGCAGCCAAATACAGGACCATTCTGGATGAAAACCTGTTGGAGTCTGCAAAAGACCTGAAACTGGGACGGAGATTTATCTTCCAACAAGACAATGATCGCAAACATACAGCAAAATCCACAAAGGAATGGTTCACAAATAAACATATCCAGGTGTTAGAATGGCCAAGTCAAAGTCCAGACCTGAATCCAATCGAGAATCTGTGGAAAGAGCTGAAAACTGCTGTTCACAAACGCTCTCCATCCAACCTCACTGAGCTTCAGCTGTTTTGCAAGGAAGAATGGGGAAGAATGGGCAAGAATGTCAGTCTCTCGATGTGCAAAACTGATAGAGACATACCCCAAGCGACTTGCAGCTGTAATTGCAGCAAAAGGTGGCTCTACAAAGTATTAACGCAAGGGGGCCCAATAATTTTGCACGCACCACTTTTCAGTTTTTTATTTGCTAAAAAAGTTTAAAATATCCAATAGATTTTGTTCCACTTCACAATTGTGTCCCACTTGTTGGTGATTCTTCACAAAAAATAAAAATTTTATGTTTGAAGCCTGAAATGTGTCAAAAGGTTG